>VDFB02322223.1:0-48843 GCA_007258455.2 Sequoia sempervirens | reverse complement strand
GGTACTCAACACGATCCCACCAACACTCATCTAGGATCCTTTGCCTGACCCTATTTGCCCTTTCACTACTAGATTGCCTCCATATGGCCCAATTAGGGCTGATTACCATGGCACAGAGTGCCTCACGAACCTTTATAAGCCGTCTCAACACAATTGTGTTGGAGGCAAAACGGGTCTCTACAACCTGTTTGGAAATCAAAATAAAAATTAAAATGTAATTTAAATTTACAAAATCAAAATTTAAAATTAAAAGAAAACTAAAAATTAAAAAAATATTGAGAATTAACTTACGTTCAACAATTCCAATTTTGAGAATTGTCTAAATATTCCTTGTGTCATATGGTGGTTGGTGATAAACATTTGGATGTCTTCGCCCTCAGCATACCCCTGTTTGATCCACTCAATTTTGGATCCAATTTTTTGTAGCATTAGATTGAGGGAGTGGACAGCACAAGGTGTCCAAAAAATGTTTGGATGCTTCTCCTCAACCAATAACCCAACAGCCCTACAATTTTTGGCATTGTCGGTTATAACTTGCACAACATTTTGATGGCCCACTTCTTCAATAGCTTGGCAAAGGATGTTAGCAATAAATGGACCATCTTTCACCTGTCCTTCACAATCCACTACTCTCAAAAACATTGCCCTTTTAGGGGACACAACAATAACATTGATCAATTGGCGATTTTTTGCATCCTTCCATCCATCAGAAACGATGCTCACCCCTGTTTCGATCCATGAATCCCTTATGGGCTTCAAAGAGTCTGCTACATGTTTCACCTCTTTCTCCAATAAGGTGCAATGCACATTCTCAAAACCTGGGCCCTTATACCCTTTGGAGCCTCATTAATAGATTTCACCATTTTTTGCCAATATGGTGAACAAACAATGTTGAATGCCAATCCATTGGCATAAACACATCTTGCTATGTCTTGATCAGCAATCTCTCTTGCCTCATTCTGAAATGAAGCTTCCAACGGTCCCTTGGATCTTTTATTTGATGTGGGCACGGTTTGCTCTTGAGGAATGTTCATAAATGGATGGCTATCTGCAGGTCGAATATAAGTAGGTGGTGTAGGGGGTTTCATGGCTCGAGATCCTTTCTTCAAAGGATGGCTTGTTTTAAGACTACTAACTTTTTTCTCTGATTTTTCTTGCTCAGCAATATATTTCAACACTATGTCATCTGGAAGGCCTTTGCCATCACCTTCTGGAGGTCCTGGACAAGGTCTGATGCCATTATCAGGGATTCTACACAAGTGGGCTTTCACTCGACTGTATGAGCTTGTATATTGAATTTTGCAATGACTACAAATCCAAATAAATACTCCACCACCTGGACATTGTTGAACCATTTCTACATATTTCCAAAGGGGAGAGGTTGCATTTATTTTGAAACGAGATTGGGTTGTGGTGTTAGAAGCGGATGCCATTGTAATACCTAAGGCACAACATATTGAAATAATTTTGGTATTGAAATTTCAAATTTGAAACTTAAAAACTTAAATTTAAAAGAATGAGAAGTAGAACAATCAACAATCAACAAAACAAAATAGTTTATTTGTTAAAAAAAAATGTAGGAAAAAAATAAAAAAAACTTCAAAGAAACCTACCTCTTTTGATTCTTTGAACAAATCTTGCTCTATAATCTTCTTGGCAACGAACGGAGGCTTGCACGTGCTTAGGAATAGCACAACAATCAACTTTGACAAACCAATGATCAACCTTTGAATCTATTCAACCTTGTGCAAGCAAAAACGAATGTTCAGCAATGGAGGCAAGAAAACGCGTTTTTCATTCACAAATTGTGAAATGAGAGTGTTTTTACCTTTTTAGTGCCTTTGGAGGTCGAAATTAGGTTTACAATGAATATTAAATCATATAAGAAGTCAACATTCGGTCAAAAAATATTTAAAAATGTCTAAAAACGCCTTTTTTTTCCGCCTGGGCGTTTTTCCGCGAAAATTCGTCGTGGATTCGCTTCGGATACGCCCAGCCGAATCCTGTTTCGAATCCACAGAGGGCAACGAATTTCTGGCGAATCCGCAGGGAAAAATCCGTAGCCTGTGCGAATTTTTGGCGAATCGAATCCGAATTTTGAATCGAACCCGAATCGTATCGTATCCAGGGCAAAATAGTGACGAATTAGTAACTTAGGTTCAAATATACAGTGGTGTGTTCTTATGCTAAACAATCTTAAAAGACTTAAAACCTCCATTTGAGATAGGTTACAATAAATCAAAATGTTGTAAGGTCCTTGCTGAAGGCCTTGGTTTGGCATTTTGATGTGGATTATATTTGGTTTGAATCTTGAGTTGAATAAATGATCTTTTTCAAGGAAAAATTGTTTCGTAGGTAAGAAATTTTCAATCTTTTTACTTAAGAACAAGGTTACCCCAAGTTTCTGGGACGGGGACGGCAGGGGACGGCGGGACGAGTCCCCAAGTTTCCGATTTTTGAGGCCAAAATTAGGGACAGTAGGGGACAGCTATATAAAAATATAGGGAAAATTTAAAAAATATAGGGAAATTTTAAATATTCAATAGATAACATGAAAAAGGCATGCATAATACACATTATAGAACATTAACATATAACATTTGTGTTCAACATTATGCCAATACTCAATACGCATTCAAAATTAACATACACGAATCATGAAACAACCTCCAAGTTATAATTTATAAACTTATATCAAAATGCCCAAAGGCTACATTGCTGCCATATAGTTTTAAAGTTTTAGTTTGCTATGAAAATCAAAATACAATATCATATGTCAAACTCAATAATGAATACAAATTTACAAAATAAACAAAGAGCACTGCTGCCCCTAATCATCTCTCATAACTGCATCAAAATCAGAGTCATCCTCTGAGTCACTGCCATCGTAATGCTCCTCCTCAGCCAATGGGACCCCAACCAAGCCCTCAGCTGTCTCCTCCTCATCTATCTGAGCCGCGTCCTCGGGATCAATATCCCACCGTAGAGCTAGAGTCTGTCGATACTCTGGAGTCCGTCGATCTTGAAGCCGAAGAGCACTATGAACGGCCACTAGCTTCTCCGCTCGTCTAGAGGTAAGTCTATTCCTCTTGACGGAGTGGATAAAGCTATACGTGGACCAATTCCTCTCTGCAGCAGAGGAACTAGCAACCTGTGCAAGAAGGCGAGTGGCAAGTATCTTCAACTGCGGTGTATCTCTCCCATGATAGGTCCACCATCCAATAGGGTTCCCTTGAGCTAATATAGCTCTATCCAACCTCGCCTGTGGTTTGCTCAAGTTTGGGCCATTAAGATTAGCAAAGTCTAGAAATTGTGACCGAAGTATTGAAGCTTGCTCAGCTGGATAAATCTTTTCAATGGCCCGTGTGAACCCATCTAAAACCTCAGGATCATCACATGGAGGCACCCTACCATCCCTTGGTGCATACCATTTTGGATTTAGAGCAAAGGCAGCCATATGAAGCGGGGTGTTCATTGTATTCCACCACCGCGTCACAATGGGCCTAATGTGTTGCTCATATAAATCCAAAGTGGGGTCCTTTGCCAAAATAACTTGCCTGATCTTCCCAAGCATAGTGTCAAATGTCTCATATATCTCTCCAAGACTAGGAGAGTCTATATCAACATATCTAATGACATCTACAATGGGCGAGATAAAGGAGCAAATATATCTGCAAAATGCAAACAAAAAGTTCAAAATAATTAGTTGACAAGTTATTTGACATGTTAGAAACTTCAAAAGTTGGAACATTGGACAATAAAATTAAAATATTAAAATCAGAAATTTAATATGAAAATCAGCCATCTAATATGTCTTACCTCACATTGGCCCACCAATCATCATCGAGGATCTTTTGTTTGATGCCCTTTCCTTGAGTGGAACTTGCATTAGGCCGTCTAGTCCACTCAGCATTGACCATCATCAGTTGTAGAGGCTCATGCACCTCAAGCATCCTCTCCAATAGGATGAAGTATGTGGCATATCTACATTCATTAATTCAATGATTCATTAAAAAATAAAAATTTAAAACAAAATCAGATTATGAATACTAATTGAAAGTGAAACAAAATGAAGTAAATGGCATACCTTGTATCAACAGGTTTGAGAAACTCCTTCTTTGAAAATGTCCTGAAAAGAGCAAGTGAGGTGTGGTGGTTGCAAATGAACATCTGAATTTCTCTAGCTTCTGCCACCGTTTTCTTCACCCAATCCATCTTCCCTATGTCTTTCAATGCATTGTTCAATGCATGAACACAACATGGGGTCCAAAATATGTGCCTGTAAGTACCCTCCACCATCAACCCAGCCGATTTGCACACACGTGCTGAATCGGTGATCACCTGCACCACATTTGCAGCCCCAACCTCCTCTATGGCATCTCTCAAAATGGAAAATTGGAAGTCAGCATCCTTACGTTTCCCTGAACAATCTACAGCTCTAAGAAAATAAGAACCAGCAGGGCATGTGACTATGACATTGATGAGTGGCCGACGTCTACAATCAGTCCACCCATCCATCACTATAGAGCACCCCGTCCTCATCCATGTTTGCCTCATCTCCTCCATTAACACATTAACTTTGGAGTACTCTTTGTCTAGGAGGGTGGTGCGTAGCTTATGATCTCCAGGGGGTACAAATGAAGGACCAACAGCGACTAAGTCTTTCACCATTTGTTTGAAATAAGAGGAACGGGCCACATGAAATGGAATGGCATGGGCAAAAAAGAATTTGGCAATGGAGGATTCACAGGTTTCTCGTGCTTGGTTTTGAAACATGGACTCAACTGAGGCTCCCTTATCACCACCAATCACCTTCCTCTTTCCTCTTAAGATAACAGTACTACCAACTGTGGAAGGACTAGGAGTAGGAGTAGGCATAGACGATTGTGAACTTGGGAAAGAAGGAGACCCAGTTTGAACCCCACCTTCACACTCCATTTGAATTGTTTGGCACTCTATAAATAGTGCATCTGTCAATGCAGGACATGTTCTAACTCCATGGCCCACCTCACCCAAAAAATGAGACCTAACTCTAGTGTAGCTGCCCCTAAACTCCTTTTCACAAACATGGCACAACCAAACCTTACTCCCCCCTGAATTTTTTTGTCTTTCACCCATGGCTGTCACAAATTGAAGGAATGGTTTTTTTTGTCTATTGGGTGTTTTGCATAGTCCTTCATAGTTTTGGAATTGGTTGATGAATGATGGTGTTGGGTAGGGGTTATTTGCTCTCTAGTTTGCCTTCTAACTTGCATTTCAACTTCACTATCACTCCCACCTTCACTGTTGCTCATGTTTTTTGTTTTTAGAATGCAAGTGTTGACTGAAAATGAAAAAATAAAAAAAAATCAGACTATGCATACTTCATATTTTGCAAAAAAAATGAAAAAAAAAGAATGGTGAAAGAAAATGCATACCTTTTTGATGGATTTGCACTCCCAACAACACTCTTTCAACCTCCTCTCCTCCTTCAAACAGCTGCTCCTTCTCCTTCAATGGCTGCAATTTTTTTTCTTCTCAAACCCTTGGCTCCCTACACAAACAAAATGAAAATAATGAACTTTTAGAGGCCTCCTTTCATTCATAAGAGAGCAAAAAATGGTGGGGCCCACGCATGCCACATAGGCAGGGCTTTATTTTTAAATTTTTTGCTTTTTTTTTTGTGTTTGGGCGCTTAAAAACGCGGGGGACGGCCGGCCGTCCCCGGGACAGTCGAGGGACGGCTCAGCCGTCCCCGGGACTGTCAGCCGTCCCTATTTTGGCTGAAGCCGTCCCCCCGTCCCGGGGACGTTTCCCAGTTTTTTGCAAAAAGGGGGGACGGTCCCCCCCGTCCCCTAGCCGTCCCCTGGTACCCAGGACGTCCCCGGAACCGGGACGGGTGATTTTGGGGGGGGGGACGCGTCCCCGGGTAACCCTGCTTAAGAACGGATATAACCAGCACCCTCTTCTAATGTCTTACCAAAATGAGTATTATCCGTAAGTCTCCTATGCTGCTGTTTTTGTGGATTCAATGACATTGACTGGCTGATTTGCGTCTTGAATACTGAAATAAAATCTGACTGCTGAGATTTGTTTTGGTGGACATTTGGATGTCAGCAATTCTAAATCTCTCTTCACAGAAAGTGAATTATTGACTCCATGAGGGTTTCCTTTGTCAGTTGCAGACATTGTGCATGAGGTTGTCTCAGCCTGATTCAGGACATCAATTCAGTATGCTTGCCTAGGGATGTTCATATTTGGACATCTGTGTTTCAGTAGGCTTTCATAAGGCAACCATTAATGCGCATTTTTAGCCATCCAGGTTTCAGTAGGCCCACTTTAAGCAAGGCACAAGATGCTTAGGCTTGGGGAAAGGATAGTGGAGTTAAGTAAAGGAGCAAATGGAACTTTAGTTATTCCTCGTTGATTGTAGTTTAATTGCACTTTTGTTGTGTTCGACCATATTGTTTTTTGTGAACAAGAAATTTAATTACTCTACTGCTTATGAATATTCTTCTGGAGTGTATAGGCAATAAAGTTAATATGTTTAACCTAATTTACTGGATTTCAATCACTTTGCTGCAGGCTTGGGCAAATCCAGGCTGGAGCCATCAACAACCCTGGGAGTTCACAGGTAGTTGCTTATAAAGAAAAAATAATTAATGGTTTTCTTTCCATTACAAGATTTATAAAATGATTATTCTATCCTTTTTTGTTTTTATCTTTGTACATTTACATCTCGTCCATGCAATGGTGAGTTGAGTGTTTTGTAAGGAGTTGTACTGTTATGGTTTTGAAACTCATTTGTGTAATGTCCCCTTTTGCGATCACCTTATATTTTGCCCTGAAATCACAATTCCAAATGAAATGAATAGCAGATTATAGTTAAAATTAAGATAATGTGAGTCTGGTTATGGAAACCTGCAACCATGTTAGATGAATATGACGGACATAATCCATGAAATACATTTAGTTCTAAGTTTAAGAAAGATTATATATATCAATACAACAAGTCCCAAGGACTACGTGGTCTCAACCATAATGAGGAGGACATGATGAGGTGCCCCAAGTATCCTCCCCTAGGCCCAACAGCAGGACCTTATTTTCTGTAGCCTCATGTGGTCCTTAACCTATGGTCCTCAACCATCATCATGAGGTGGTGTACCAAGTGAGGGCTTTACACAGTTCTCCTCCACCATGCCAACCTCTCCTCTTATGGTTGAGACATTTCTTCATTTACTTCAACAATTGATTCATTCGGGGATAGTTGGGAGACTGCAATACGGTGTCCTTCTCACAGTTCTCCCTTTTGCATAATAGGGTGCCCTACTTGCAGTTCTCCCTTTTGCATAATAGGGTGCCCTTCTCGCAGTTATCCCTTTTGCAGTCCTGGCTCATCCCTTGGCTCATCCCTTCACGATCAATTGTTGCTAAACCAGAATAATATCACTGTTCATAATATCAGAAAATATATGCTACATAATATGCTATTATATTGGTGTTTAATATCTATATTTATTTGATTAAATAAGCATCATACTACAGGATTTGATTATGCTGTTACTCTGATTGGATTTGATGTATATGTGCAAGACATGGTTGTTAGGAGACTAGTACTGGTACTGGTACGGGATGAAAATAGGAGATGGGGGTACTTGGAGATGCCATTTTTTTAATATAATTTAATAATTTAAAGTTTAAACGCACAAATGTCAAAGAGTTCATACTACATATTTGATATTACACGTTAAATTTAGAAATGTCGATTCATTTTCTTTTCTTTTCATATGGAAACTTGCCAAAATGTAGGGATTTTATGTTTTTTTAAATGAAAATTGAGAAGTCTCCGACGAGTTTATGGTACAAGGAAGTGATAACGGGTATCTGAGATGCGTCCTACGGGTCGGAGATGCATATCCGTGCAACTATGGCGTAAGAGCTTATGCTGTTGATCGATTACTTATGCTGTATGCCTTAACTACTATCAATATCCAGATCTGCTCTTTTCCTTAACATTAAGAAGATATCATTAGTGTAGATCAAACAAATAAGAATCTATTACCCATACTTATATTAAAGAGTCATAATTACCTATAAAGCTCAATAATTGCTGCAAGCATCATTATTGCATAATCGTATATAATTCACATATATATTGTGTATATGTAATTATATTTAACTTACTCCCCTTATATATTTATCATTTATCTTCCATTGAACTATCTTCTTCTTCATACATACTTTCCATATCAGACTTCTTATTTCTTCTTTCCAAATCTGAATATATCATATTAATATACCTACTGCTATGCTCAGGAAATATTCCTATTTCTGTCCTTATTTGCTGTTTACATATCTGTGTTTAAATCTGATCATATTCCATTCTGTTACCTTTCCTGAGTGCAGATTATTATTTATTTATTTTTGAATGCTATATCCTTGATGATTTCGTTCTTCTCTTTATGTTCCCCTTATACCTTGCAAAATCCCCAAGAGGGGTGACCATATGGAGAAGGATTACCCTTTTTGCTGAGACCTAAGCAATGCCTTTTTGCATTCACTAATTCCTAATCACCACTGTCTTTTATCAATCGCCGCCCTCTAACATTCACTGCCTCTCCCTTAATCAATGCCTTTGCTGGGGTCAAGGGTAATTGCTACCTTTAATTAATTAATGAATTTTATCGCTGCTTTTCTTTAAACATAGACTTAATTCTCATCGCTGCATAAACTATGAATTATGTTATGGCTTATCATCATGAACATAATTTCTGTTACATTATAATATGTATTTTTCTTATTTTATTTTTATATTGGGTTTTATATATATAGATATATGTTTTTTTATATTTATAATATTATGTTATAATAATTATAATTATAATAATGTTAACTGTTAATATATTTATATATATTAATATGAATTTAGTTATTTATCTTATTTATTTATTTGCATTTCAACGTTTGGTTATCTTTGTATTTTAGTGTTGCAATTTCGGGTATATGATAATTTGTTTGCTTTTTAAACCCTTTGTCTGCATTGGAGCTATATTTGGCTGAGAGCTTATGTTTCAAATGGGACATGTAGCAGGTAACAGCACAGGAGTCAACAATGAAGATGATTGGGCTGCTAAAGCGAGAGCATGGGCAGCGGGTAAGGCAGCTATGGAATCTCAGCAGGCACAATCTCAATTTACACCTTTAAATAGGCCAGCTGAGCATCAAGTTTACCAAGGTCATTATTCTCAGCCATTTCACACTCAGTTTGCTGAAATTCAGCAACCCTCTTTCCCAGCATTGGGTCATCAATCTGTTCAACCACCTCAAGTATCTGCCCCAACTGTCACTGCAAATCAGGTTCAAGATTCTTCATCACATTTTCCTAATGATGTGTCATCTTCCTACATCTCGTTTATGTCTTATGGATCAAAAGATGCTGTTGCGATTCAAGAGCAAAATGCATCGGGTATATCTTCTCAAGGAACCATTCCTATCACTACTGCTAATTATTCACAAGAAATGCCCTTGAGTTATTCTTCGGTTCCAGGTACTATTTACTTTGATTTAACCGTCTCTGATTTAGCTTAAATTTTTATGTTCATTCTGTAAGAGGTGGCCACACTTTGTTGGGAGTATACTTATTTAAGGGACCTGCAATGGCCTATAAGTAGTTGTATTGGTTCTAGAAGTTACTTTTGTTTCAGAAGATTAGTACGCTTTATTTTCTTCTCAAATAACATATTCTATGTAATGCAGTATTAGGTGTATAAGTTATTTTTGTTTCAGAAGATTAAAAGACTTCCTTTTCTTCTCTAATAAGTAATAAACTCATTGTTTTGGAGCTATCTCCAGGTGTTGAAGTGCCTATGTAATTTTAAGACATTATATGTCATTTGTTCAGTCTTTTTAAGGCAAAATCTGCCTTCTATTCTGTTACCTACTATGGCATAAAACATGGGCTCTTATTTTTTCAAGTTCTTATCCATTGGTAAGTTTGTTAAGTCCTACCAACTTGTGGCATATCTGTAGCCGTGGAATATTAACCATTTTTTACTTGAGACTTGTCTAAACTAACACCAGTGGCTCCATAACACAAATTTAATACTGGATGGTTTTGTCTTTGACATAACTTATATCAATATTGTCTTCTACAGAATTTTCTTGTTGGTGCAACCATAATTTGACTGTAAGCATTGGTTTTTTGAGATAGTGGAATGTTCCTCCTTTTGTGATCATCTGATTGCATATGCTAACAAGACTCCTCTTGTTTTGCTAGCCATTGAGTTGGAATATTATTTTTCTTTATTTTTGGAGATTTTTGTTGACTGCTCACATAAAAAATGCTTTATCTAATTAGAAAACTCAATATGCCTCTCTGGAGGTTCACTTAATTTCAATAAAAGAATTTTTCTGGGTTATGCCATTATCATGTGACAGTCACAAATGCATTTTTTATGGTGTTTGTCATTAAATACTAATATTCAATGGGTGGCAAAATGTTGAAGAATTATAAATTCACTAATTTCCGATAATCTTTCTTGGTTGCACATGATTAACAATGACATGTCTTTGCAGGTTTTGAAGAACAAGCTAAGCAAATGCCAACTTCAAATTCGCCATTGTCATCATCTGTGGATTTGCAACAAGATGATTATATGTTGCAGGCACAAATGCATTCAACTTCAACATCACAGTCAACTGAGCAGCCTCATTTTACATATTCCGATCAGCAAGAGACCCCTGTTCCTGAAGTCAGTCATCAACAACCAGAATTTGAACGTGATGCTCAAGATTATCATCAACATCAGCAATCCAGCTATTTGCAGCCTGTACAAACAATGGCAAGTGATGGTCAAGAGTATAATGGGCCAACGTCCTCAGTGCCTGGCTGGTCTCAGTTGGGACCATTTCCACCTGTTCCTCCTGCATTGAATCATCAGGTATTGTATTTTGATTTTCATAGGCACACAAGTCTTTGTTGTGTAATTTCTGTTTGAATTTTGTGCATTGCACTAGACACTGATTCTTTTTATTACTTGGATTATCAGTTTGAACATCCATATATGCCCATACCTCATCCTATCCACGGGCATCCAGCACATTTGTTTGGGAGGGTTCCTGGTCCACAACCTGGGCCTGGCTTCCGTCCGAATATGCCACCAATTGGTGGATCTTTTGGCATGGGACCACTGAGCCCTAGTCTACCACCTGGACAGCTAGGAATGGTTGGGCCTGCTTTTATGGGAGACAATAATGGGGCTTTTGGTGTTCCTGAGCGCCCCAAGAAGGTGAAATGCTCTCTTATATTGTTATTCAGTGATAATGTCCTTGACCTTTAATTTATCTAGGAGGTTTGTGAGTGCAGGCTTCTTTGCCTAATTGGCTAAGAGAAGAACTGATGAAAAAGAAAGCTGCTGTTGTAGAAAATACCTCAGCACAGGGCCATGCATCAGAGGATTCTTTTCGTGCTAATGGATCTGATGATGTAAATCAATCATTTCAGAAATCTGATTATGCAGATATCAGAAGTGTTGATTCTCACCGTTCTAGTGATGATGAAGATGAAGAGGTTTGCCTGAATTTTCAAGAAC
Source organism: Sequoia sempervirens (assembly GCA_007258455.2). Lineage (NCBI taxonomy): Eukaryota > Viridiplantae > Streptophyta > Pinopsida > Cupressales > Cupressaceae > Sequoia > Sequoia sempervirens. The sequence goes on along the minus strand of VDFB02322223.1, from coordinate 37,273 downwards.
TGAAATTTCTAGACTTCATAAAACTACACTTACAAAATGGCAATAGTGGTAAAGCCTTTATAGTTGTATTTCTAATGCAGTCAGTCTTGCCTTGTCTTGCTTTAAAGGATGAGGTGGAAGCAACTAGGACTGCTGCAATCAATCAGGAAATTAAACGTGTATTGACAGAAGTATTGAAGAAGGTTAGCTGCAGTCACTCCCTTTTTGCTATCTGTTGCAATGGCTTTCATTATTTTGTTACTATTTTTCATGTGCATGGCTTTCTGTGGTGCATTGGGTCTTGTTTGTTTTATACTTGTTCTTCTCCAAATGGCCTTATTAACTGTTATCTTTTGTTTGGCCACAGGTGACGGATGACCTTTTTGATGAAATCGCCCAAGAAGTTCTGGATGAGGACGATGACATTATTCAAGGTTGCTTTTTTTGTTTCTTGTTTTTCATTTGAACCATTTTTGTACATGACTAGTGTTTGTGCTCTTGGTAGAGTTAATGTTTACTTTCTTTTTAATTAGCATTGCCTTATGCATTTCAGTTAAGAAGCAACCTGTAAGTGATCGAGGGAGAACAAAAACTTTAACGGTATCTCCTCCACCATCACAAGTTAAGCCTACAACAGTATCCACAAAGGTTGTTGTTTCAACCAACAATGCTACTGCAGGCAGTGGGGATGAGGATGATAATTCAAGCTCAAGTGCACCTGGTGGCAATGTTCTTGGGCTTGCAAATTATGCATCTGACGACGAGGATGATGGGCCTGAACAAACTCAGCAGGTTTTATCTCATGTTTCAGAGAAGCAAGATGCCAGTCTGCTGGGAGAAAGTGAACGTAGGGAAGATCATGTGGGCCAGTTAAGACCAGGTCAATCAAATATTATTGAGTATGGGAGAGGTGAAAAGTCAAAAAATGATCTGCAAAGTGATATAGAAGACGAGAAAGATAATCCTAGGATTAAAGAACATTATGAAGATACATTAGTCAACAAAAAGGATCGTCGCTCAGTCGCGATAAATCAGAAAAGTCCATCCGTCACAAATGGACAAGTTCGCGTCATCGAAAATTATCGAGGTCGGCTCGAAGATCCATCAGTCCGATCCACTCATCAAAAGTCTTCCGTCATAAAGATCCATCAGGCGCTCGCTTTCTTTCTCAATGGATCAGGATCAAAGGATCCGCTTTTTTTTTTTTCAGGCAAAGCGTCGACTTTTGCGATCCGACAAAGATCATCGACTATGGTTTCATCCGCTCGATAAAGGTCGAAACGGACCATCGGCGAGATCATGCCGAGAACAACAACAATAAATAAAGTGTCAAAGTGGAAGTCACTTCGCCAGATCATCATCAATCGCTTTCAATAAAGTCAAGCGCTCACGTTAAGCCATTATAAATGGATTCAGAACCAGTCATTTCCGTGGAGAAATGGGTAATCAGTCTTTAATAAGTGGTTATCAGTTATTGCATTTACTAATCAATTTGATTTCTATAATTGCTATAGGAAGTTGCAGTCAAGCAGGCGAAGTTCATCACCATCACCTACCAGATCTCGAAAGAGGTACAAGTGAATGTTTTGTAGGGAAAGGGTAACATTTTTGTTCTATTTTTGAAAAACTTTGTTAGACTATTACTACTCTGCAGCTTATTGAAAATATTAAATTTATAGATAGGTGGGGCTTGCTTTTTTGCTTGTGGTATTCTATATAGCGGTATTGTTTTTCTACAAGCATTCTCAAGTTGGAAAATAGCTTTGATTTAATGCTTTTCATCAATTTTCTCTTAATAGTTTCTATTCTATTTCCATTTTCTTAAGCTATGAATGAGACTTGCCTGTTCAATAGTGCATCAATTTCAATACTGGCAAAATATATACCTGATAAACATATGGATATTTTATAAACATGAAGAGATGAGTCATTACTAATAACAACTGCTAATAAGCACAATATCTTTTAGTATCAATTTTCAGGCTACATCATATCTTAATGCTCTCTGTAATAAGATCTCTTTTATTTATAATAAGAGATTAAACAATAGCTCATTGCTTGCCTCACAAACCACATTACTGTAGAAACAGTCTTTGATTCTAGAATTGTGATTTGCCTTTAAGCACCACAAGTGGCCAATAATGATGAGATTTCTTCGTGTAGATCTACATAACTTAGTGTTTGGCTTTTGCTTTCTACCCATCCTCCTATAAAAAACAGAAAATACAGTAAAGTATAAGAAGCTAAAATGCTAGATTATATAAATATAGAAGAATGATTCTCATTAGATAACCAGAATTTTTTTGGTTCCCATTCGAGAGAAGTACCAAATGCCATTAATTCATTAATTAGATGCTTTCTGGCATTACAACTCCTTTTGAATATGTTCTTTAGTAATTCCTCTGGGTATGGAATGCCACTCAGCATGTCTAGGAAAAATAAAGTATGGCAATTGTTGTGGAATATATATAGATTGGCTTAAGTGGTGTTAATCACCTAGCATGTTAAATTCTGTAATCTTTCAAGTCATATGTGCAGGTCGCTTCTTGTGGGGTAAGAAGTTTCTTCACAACTAAATTTGTTTAACTTACCCAATGAGTATGATGATTGTTATTTCTAGACAAGTTTCGCGGTCTCGTTCTCGTTCTCGTTCACCACATGCCAGGCATTCTCATCGCAGGCATTCCCCTTATCCTTCTCATGATTCCAGGTAAGAGGCCGACTATTTTCCTTAATATGACTTAAGAAAATTTGTAAAATCGACGACACATTAACAATAGGATGGATGATCCATGCAGTATGTTGTAAAAGGTGAGTTTTTGTTCAAGTTTTATGATTTATGATGTTAACTTTTGTTAATTATAGGCACAAGCAGTCGAGATCACGATCACCTGTTCGCAGGAGGAGATGAGCTGGATGCTGAAATTTAGCTGAGGATTACATAAGCTTGAGCTGGTTCTCCAAGAAATTACATGGGAAGAAATGATCAATTGTGGTGGCATTTCTTTATCGAAGAAAAACATATTGGTTGTGATTTTTTAGAGGCAGTAGAGAAAGCAACCATCTTAAAGGATGAAACAGGGTAGGAGGTTTAGTTTCAGCTCTCTATGATAGCATCCTTGGTCCTTGCCAAAATGTTTCATTTGCTGCTGACCAGTGGATATGAAAATCAACACAACAGTAGTAAGACAATTGTTGTAGCACTTGCTCACCTTGTTGACATGGCGCTAACCTTGAATTGGCAAGTTAACGATGTATTATGGCACGTATTCAAATTGCATCAAGGGATTGTTTTTCTTTTCAGTCCAGTAATTAGAGATGTTGCACAATGAAGCAATATCAGTTCAATGGGTTTATTGAACATTATTGAAGGTATATTATACACTTTTGTGAGGATTATAATTTGAGATGATGCAGTTGGAGATTTTGCAAGGTATTTCATTTCAGTAAGGTATTACTCCATCAATGCAGTTGTATAAACTCCTGTGAACGTTCCAGAGTCACATCTGTTATGGTTGGTAGACTTTGGAAAATTTTATGTAGAGAGAATTTTGGACGTCCAAGTTGCCTGCCTCCAAGAGTCTGATGTGTTGGAATTAGATGATAAAATGTTCTTTCAGCCAAGCATAGCATAAAGTTGGGCCCTTGAGCCATATTGCATAATTAAAAAAAAATCGTTTTATAATGCCTCTGATTTTTCTACTTCAAACAATAGAAACTAGTGTTTTTTTCAAGACATACTTTGAAGTTAACCATACGTGAGATTCTAAATTCAGCCTTATCTACTAATACATGGATTATCATCTCATTTCATTTGCAATGTTTACATACTCTCTCATGAAATGGTGGTATTCGATAAATTGTTTATCACTCTTGCAAGTTTTTAATTCCTTAGAGCTACAAAGTATTACTATTTTGTATGGATAATGACTTAATTTCCACTTCATTATACAAATTAACAATACCAAGAAAACACGGAGCGTGGCGTTTCACATTTCTTCTTGGAGATAACTACTTTTTGCAATGATTATTCATTCTCACAAATCTAGTATTTTCATATAATATCAATATAACTGTTGTGTAATGGCACGTGTGTTAACAAAAATACTTTACTTTTCGCAATTCATTCTCACAAATCTAGTTGTATTTAGATATAAGATCAATATAACTGATATTTTTTATGTTTTGTTCAATTAATTGATGTTGAACAAGGGGTAGTGTAATGATACTTGTGTTAACAAAAATCCGTAATCTTTCATCTTAAATTTCACAACTATTTATGTCAAATTAGTAATATTTAATAAAATATAATATATTCAAAATAGTTTCAAATTGATCTCTCCACATCTTTTAGAAATATATTTAAGATATCTATACTAACTTATCTACACTTAAAAAACTTTTAATTCTACAATTCAGTTAGAAATATATTTAAGATATATATACTAACTTATCTACACTTAAAAAACTTTTAATTCTACAATTCAGTTAATTCTATTTGTATATATTACATGATTAAATTTTATTTGAATGGCCAATCAAATTTGGATAAATGATTATGCTGAGAGATACAATTAGAGTGGTTGGTATGGAGTGTAATATATGTGCATTATTAAACTATTAGAGATAATATACAAAATAAATGAAATATATACTTACAAAAGTAATAATGTTATAAAATATTTGTATTCATGATTATTTTTATTCACTTTTAGTGCATAAATTAATTTTAATAAATAAAATGTTAAATATGTAAAATATAATACTTTGAAAATAATTATATAATTAAATATATAATTAAATATTATTTCAAATTTAAATAAAAATAAAATAATATTTAATTTTTTTGTCATTCATAAAAAATATAATTAATAATATATAAAATAATCAAAATAATTATTATTTTTATTTTTTAATTGACAATGTTATTCTCATGGGGGCAACTCCCCTATGTTAAATTCTAGAACCTCCCCCATTGATGGTTTACAAGAGATTTTACATGACTAGGGTTGGTGGAAAATTAATCCCCACTTCAGTTTGTCCATTAGCTTCAATTGATTACTCAAAAGTAGGTTCAGGTGATCAACTACAAACTATTGAAAAGAATCAAACTTTTTATGTGATTGTTAGTAGGTCTTCTCATCCCAATCACTTCCTTGATCACGACCACCATCTCCAAGTTCTTGATAGAAAAGGACCGTTTGAATTGTGCAGAAACTCTCTTGTTTGAATTCACATTCAATCCCTTCAATCACCATGCTAGTCACCATATTTGTCATGGAAGCATCGTGTCTTGCACATTTAAATAATGTTTTGGCCACCTAGGCATGAGGTGGGAAAAAAGAAAGAAAAACAAAGCAATTGAAGTTCACCATGTTGCAAGTATGTGTAGTTGGTATTGTCATTGATGTTAACATGCTTATGTTTGTGTTGTCATTAATGTCAACTAGTGATGGTTGAAAAGTTGTGATGATGCTTTGATTAGTTTCATTATGTTGTCATTAGTTAAGTGTTATTGTTGTCAACCTCTAGTGTTGCTTTGATAAGACTTTGTTTATGGATATTGTTTGGTTAAGTTGTGTTACACTTGGTTTGGTGATGATGAGGAAGTGGTGAAGATGATGAGAATGTGTTTCTGGTGCTTGGTTTCCAAGTGCTTTTGAGAAAAATTGAATAAAAGAAGAAACAATGTGTTGTAGAGGTGTTATGGCATATAAAGTGGTGTATTGGTTTTGCTTTGCATTTCTTCTGTATTGAAGATCTACTTATGCGGTTCAAATATGTTGATCAGAGGTGTTATATCGAGAGTTTCTTGGTCTAGATTGTTGTATAGAGAAAGTTGTGTTCACCAATGTGTGAACTGTGTTGCAGTGTTGTCTGGGAGAAATGGTTTTGCTCCATATTTTTCGTAGTTTGATTTCAAGTCTTGCAGTTCTGGAAGTGTGTTGATAAGGTTCATATCTACCTTCAGTCTAATAGGAATTTGAAAATTTTTAGTGGTTCCATGGTTACATTTCAAGTTTTTTGCCATCCATTCTAAGGGTTAGGGTTTCGTTCTTCATCTGCTAGGGTTCATCTTTAGGGCTAAAACCCTAATAATGCAAAGACCTTAATCGTTTCTTCTATTTTATTGTTGATCTGTGTTTGCTCGTTCCCAATCATTTAAGTCACAACTTGAGCCATTAATGTTATTGGTAAACTGGCCCCTTTTATCCTAGCAAAAAATTAGTTGCATTGGTTTTGAAATATTTGCCTAAAGTCCTAAGTCTGGGTCGACCAATAATTTTAATATTTTATTTCTACACTTTAAACGTGGGTTTGAATTTTTTATTTTTTTTATGTCTATTTCTAAGTTGAAATACCTAGGGATGGCCTTGCTTTAAGTTGTTAACTTAAAGCACGTACAATGAAAAGTTCTTAAAGACTCAACTTGGCCCCACAACTCAACGCTGATTGGTTCCCCACCAACTCGCAGCTATTAAAATATTCAGGGAAAATACCTTGCGGGATAGCAGGCATGCACCATGTGTCTTGTCTCTTCGGTGGGTCTCGCAAGCCTTTGTAAAAGCCGATGGTGGTGGGCCCTTCAGATTGACGGTTGTGATGGAAGATGTTGAATTAATTTGGATCGTTCCCTACCATCCCACGACAGGTTTTTAAGCCGATATGAGGTGCTTGTAGGACAATAGGCGGCTAACACGTGGCATCATCTTGGGCGTTAAAAGAACTATAGAACAAGGTGAAATATTTCGCCAAATATTTCATGTAGCTTTGGAAGGTTAAAGGTCGTGCTACTAAAAGGACCCGATGCTCTATGGTTAAAAGGTTACCAAGATGATATAATCCCGACCATCCATCTTGCTGAGTTTTAAGATATGTGTTGAAAAGTTTCTAAGTGTGGGTCTAAGCTTGGGAGGTTAAAAGGTGCACAAGTTGGAGTGTATAGGTTTGATCTAAGCCATTCCCCACCAACTCACAACCCTTGATCTGCATCCCAATAAACTCATGCACGATAGCGGGCAAGCGACACATAGCACTTTTGAAGGTTTATAGAGGATGGTGGAGCCCAGGGTGATGATGCACAACTTCTCCGCATGGCATGTTCTCATTGGTCTGATGTGAAGATAATCTGAGTCATGATTTTCAAACTCATTTGACTTGATCCGAGCCACTTGATGATCTAAATCACCACAAGATCACGACTATGTTTTAAAATTATGAAAATGGGTCGATGGAGCCGTTCTAGTTCATGCGAGCGAGCAGTAATAGAAAACTTGATGTTTTTCTATCAAATTGAAGGACATTTTCACCATAAAAGTAGGATTTAAAGCATTTTTCAAGTTACCAAAGCATCCTAAAGAGAATTGAAGTTCATGTGCAGTACGAGCTTTCTTGCGTCCAAAATTAGGGTTTTCAGCTATTGGAAGCACCAATAAGTAAATTTTCATCCTTTGTACCCAATTTCACTCGAATTTGTGTGCATATTCCTTTTTTGAGCTAAAAATTGCAATTTAGGTTTTTTTTAAAGTTTGACATTCACTGAATTGTCATCAAACTACTTCAAATTTGCCTTAGTTTACATGTGCTTTTTAGAACACCTAAGCCACCACATTAGAAACCATAAATTGAAACCTTAGAAAACCTTAGGTTTTTAAAATCTTGAGAATGACACCCCAAAAGGCCAAGACTTCTAATTCTACCCCTAAGAGAGGCCTTCATGATGATATACTAGATCAATTCAAGGATTCAAGTGCAACAATGAACAAAATCTAGGGCAAGATTATGTTTTAGGGCCTTGGAGTAGATAAGGGTTTTGTAGACAGATAACATGCCATCAAGGATGCTGAGGTGCCAACTATTGGATGGGATTTGTTCAAACATTGGTTTGGGATGGGATTTTCTAAAGTCCCTACAAGCAATGGTTGGAGGCTTGATATGGGGAAGCTTGCTATTCCGAATATTTATCTTGACATTGACCTTCTGAAAGATGTAGCTTCCAATTATGACCCAAATATCTGGTTTGTGAGTTCACAGATTGGTGTCAAAATGATTGACCTCATCCGTGAGGGAATCATTGAAGTTTTTAACTTAAACCTTGATGTAAAAGAGCTAATTAACCTCATTGCCCTAAAGGAGGAATATGAGAACAATAAATCAACTTTCAAGGTCACAACTATGCCTAGTTTCATGGGAAGAGGAAGGGGAGAAGCAAGATAAGGCTATCATTAGCTGATTAGGAACCTTTCTCATCAACCATGTTTAGCTATTACTTTGAGAGGTCCTATTACAATGTGTCAGATTATAGGGTTTGACCCTCCCAAGAGGATGCTCGTGCCCTTTATGTATATGTCATCAAATATTCAACATGAATTGGTAAACATGTTATATGATTTTGGTACATATTTGTCTGATGAAATTCACAAGACATTGATATCCTTAAAGAATGGTGAGACAGGGGTAAGGTTTTGGTGGTACTCCTTGGTCATGCATATGTTTCTATTCAAGGGAGCTGAATATTTTGGAAAGGATATGACATTGAATATGAGAAGTGAAAAGAATGAACTCCTCCCTGCCCAAAAATGGACACACCACTTGGATATGCATGATGCAAATTCCAGCTTGGTTACTTTTATGAATTTTTTTGGTGAAAAGTTGAGAGGGTTTCTAGTAAGGAATCCATTGGGGATTCCAACAAATTGCATATTTTTTTGAGACCTAAAGAGAGGAGGCTAGAATTACACTTTGATCACAATTGGGGTGATACCATCCCTTTTCCAAACTGCACCATCATCAAAGTGTATGAAACACATGTTGCTCCATATGTATTCCTAAGGAATATGCCATTAAGACTTGGTTTTCTAGAGATTATGTGGCAGCTTGGGAATGTTGAAGACTCACACCTAGCAAGGATGAAAAAGGGACTCTTTTCCCTACTTACACTTCATTTTCTGATTTCATTATGATAAAGGATGGGTGGAAGGAGATCCTCAAAAGGATTACTCCTTATGGCATGAAAAATTGTCGAGCAAGGAATCATGATCCTGAAGGATTTATGTCAGCATTAAAGGAAAATATTAGAAGTGGGAAGTTTTGGCACAATTTATTTTTCCCCGAAGATATAATCAGAAATCTATTTGATTGGGTAAAGGAAAAGGACAAAAAGGTGAAATGGTTGGGATTCACCAAATTAGAGAAGGCAAAGAAGGAGAAAGATCCTAACTTCAAAGGGACTTATATGGATATCAATGATGACATTTTGAGAGTGGAGGCAATATTGTGGAATTTTGATAAGGTGGGTTGACACCTAAAAGAGCAGAAGGAAGTGGTTGATAAAGGAAAGTCTCCTGTGGTTGAGGAAAGAGCAACCATCAACCATCAAAAAGGCTGTATGTTTTCTCAAGAAAAAAATGAGGTTGTAAGAAAAGAAGACACTATTGCTACTCATTTAGAGGAGTCAAGAGCACCTTCCCTAGTACAAAAAATGGCACCATATCCACCTCATACGCCACCTCCATCCCCTGCTCAAAATGTTATTGAATTGGATTCACCTCCAAGAGAGCCCTCTCTAAAGAGGAGAAATGTTGGATCATTAGGGTTAGTTGATTACTCCCTAGATTTAGATGAGGAGATTGTTGTGATAACAAATTCAAAGTCATCCAAAACATTGCATCACCCCCAAGGGAGGTGAATTTTCCAATGCAACAATTAAGGTTAAGTAAGGCTGTTGTGACAGGAATTGATAATGTCGATGATGTAAGGGAGAAGGCTTGTAATGAATTCATAAATGATAATTCATTTGTAAAGTCAAAAGTTTTTGAAGAATTTGTATGGAGAGTAAGGAGAGATGAGTATGATGAAAAGGTACAACTAGGAATAATTAATTCTCTAGAATTACCAAGGGAGGTGATTGCCTCAAAAGTCCTTGCTAAAATAAGGGAAAAATACAAGGAGATGACAACTGCTGAAGGCAAGGAACTTGTAAGAAAAAGTGGAGTTTTTCTCTTACCAGAATGGGATATGGCATCATCCATAGCATTTGATATGGTCAGAAGACAAGGCTCAAGGGTTTTTGAAATAGATGAAGAGGTAGTATGTGCATTGCATGGGTCAACTTTCAGTCCTAATTGGCAAACATTGGTAATCTGGGCATTGGCCCTAAACGCTAACAAGCCTGAGGTTGCATAACTTTTTGCATATTTGAGAGGAGGATTGATCATAAAGAGAGTTTTTGAAACTCCAATAGTTGAAGCAGCTACAATGGCAGTGAATGTGGCACAATTCACTAAGGCCACTGTTGAGTCCTTACAGGAGAAATATGAAGCTAAAAATAAGAAATACAATGAATTGGTAATTGCTTAAAAAAAGGATGAAAAAAGAATTAGAGAGTTGGAATTACAGAATGAGATGCTTCAACAACAGTTGCAAGAAATACATGAAAGACAACCAATGCAGCAAGATGTTCCATCCTCTCCACCACCTCCTATCCATTCACCCCCTCCTGTATAATCACCTCCTCCACCTTCTCTAGAAGTGGTGGTGTATAATGAAAAAAATGTATCACTTGCATATCTGGACCCAAGCACATCAGCTGCACCTCCTCAAATAAAAGTAGAGAAGAGTTGATTCAACAACTAGAGATGTATGAGGAATTGTTTGCATTGTATAATGATAATAATACTTCTATTGTTTCTAATATTTTGGAACATTGTTTAGAAAAGGCAATAAAAAGAGTGAGAAGTGTTCACTCTAATTATTCTTTAATGTTTAATTCAATAAATATGTTTGAAAGAGATAGATCAATTGCTATCCCACTAATGCAAATATGGATTCCAAGGTTGGGTGCATTAAAAAGTATGTTTATAGGATCCACACATGATAAGAATAAGCCACTGCAAATTGCTCCAACCTATAAAGTAGTGAAGGAAATTATTGAATACCAAGGATTACTGGATCCATTAGAAAAAAGGATCAAGGCATTGCTCAAGCAATTTGGCGAGAGTAATCTCGGCCTCTTGCTAGACATTCTAAATGATGATGGAGCTATCAAGACTTATGATAAATGGAGAGCTCATATGGATGTTGTTATTGCTATAGAAGCCACCCTAATTTGTGAAGAGGGAGATGTAAAAATAGCTATGTTAAAGGATAATATGAATAAGTTGTCAGTCACCAACACTTTCTTGGAGGAGTTTGACAAGGATGCAAATAAAATAATGAAAAAGCATGGTCCTTATAGGAAAAAGTTGGATGAGTACCTGGCTTTCAATTGGCCTACAAAAGAGGACTATATTGCTTGGGACAATAAGTACAATAATATAATTCCTGATTTGTAGTCTTCTCCAATAGTGATGTGTTAACAATTTTGGTCTATTTTGCATATTCAGTGGTCTTCAAGGTTTTCAAGGGCATTAGCAATGGTATTTTGTCATCTTGCACACCATGATTTTGTATTCACCTGCCAACTTAGCTTTCCCAAGTCCACAACAAGAATAATGAAGAAAGGAAGCGATAAAGGCATCGACTAACCGTTTCAGATATTGTGGGAAAGCATCATGGATGTAACAAATTTTGTAACTGCCTTCCACTTAGAATATTCCCTCCACGAGCTTGCAGTTACTCTTATAATTTTGAAATGTAATTGTATGTCAAATAAATATGTGACATGTGTAATGGCCTGAATCTTGTTGCTCCCTTGTTTTATAAAAAGGAATTCAAGGCCATTTACACGGGTTGTTGATTGATTGATTTTGAAGAGCTATTGTAATACAAAGCACAAATACTATTTTGTCTAAGTCTTTTCTAGGTTTTGAAGTTTTGAGTCTTTTGATTATTAATGTTGTATAACAATACTATCATTTTTGGAATACAAATGGCATATTTCCAAAGCCAATGTTCTCCATTGTATACTTCACATGAATTATCAATGAAATGAATCAAAGATCATTCAATTCATCTTCATTTTCTTCCTCTGAATGTTTATTTATTGTTGATGCACTTGTTCAAAGAATGGGTTAAATTTGCTTTAACAAGAATAAAGGTTTATGTGAATGTATGCATGGATCATTTAAGTATTATTGGTTTAGATTTTTGAGTTTAATGGTGTAATGCATCATTAAATAGCTCTGTTATGATAGATAGAACATTGTTATATGTTTTCAATTGCATGGTTTAAGACTCCATACCCTGGGTTAAGACACTAATCATTACAAGCTATGTCTATGTTACATTGTAGCACCCCTCCATTTTTTCTCTTTTGATCGAACAGTGTTCTTCTATGTTATGCTTTGTTTCTGTTAATGCTTTGACTATGGTACTCGGTTACTATTTGATCGCTGACTGTAAAGCGATGTGAACGTTATGTTTTGATGTGATGGTATTTTATTTGGATGTTATCATTATGGCAGGCTTTGGATTAGCTTAGCAAATTTTTGAATTAATGATGCTTTATGCTTTTGATTATATTATTGATGTTAGATTTGTCAGTTAGTAATACTGTATGGGTGAAGGGGACAGGATTACATCCCTTGCTTGCGAGCGCCCTGTAATTCAGCGATTTCCTCTTCACGGTGTGTCTACTACGTTATATGCATGTTCGACACTCGTTTTGTTTGCAGGACTGCAGGTACATGACATCGACTCCACCTGGTTTCATAGGTCTGAGTGTGTCCATTGACCAACGGTAATCGATTGGGAGATAGTAGCTAGGTTTTCTATGCCAAGTCATCACCCTGGTCATAGTGTGTCATTAGTTGGTGTCTGGTATGTTGTTAAGTCTTGTCATCTTTGAAGTTTTGATAGGTTGTTATCATTGGGAATTATATGCGAAAATCAATGTTTAAAAAGGTTTAAATGATTAGTTATGAATTTTAGATTAAAGTGGTTAAAAGCTTTAATTTAATTTAATTAATTTAATTTAAATTCTTGTGGTGAAGTAATTTAATTCTAGTGGTTAAATCTGTTATATTATTTGAATAAACTAATTAACTAAATCTATTTTGTTGGAAATAGATTAAACAATTAAATTCATTTGGAAATTCAAGTTTTGGTTTTAAAGATTAAAGTTGCTTTGAAAAGTGCATATATAAAATGAATTTAAGTTATTTGAAAATTGAAAATTTGTTTTAAGTTATTTAAAAATTCAAAATATCTCCAAATGGCCATAACTTTGGTGGATGAGATATTTAAAAAAAAAAAAAAGTTGACTTAATTTGGGGAGGATTTTTAAGAAGCTATGGAATTTCAATTTGGGGAAAGAATGGAGGAGAGATATTTTATTAGGGGGATTTTAATTTTCAATTTTTGGTGGAGAGAAAAGGGTTGTGAAAGAAAGAAAGAGGGTTTTTGTTCTTGTTGGATCCAATCTAGGATTTGAGGTGGAGACTTGGAAGGAGATCTGGAGTGTTGCATTGGCAAGAAGCTTAGCATCATATTGTCTCTTCAATCTTCAAGATCACAGGTTCTTTTCTGTTTATTTGTTTTGAAAATTAGATTTTCAATTTTGGAAAAACTTGTGTAAACAAAATTGAAAACCTTTGTTGAAATCATGGAAGAAGAAAACAACATAAAAAAATTCAAACAATAGAGATTGAAAGAAAACAAAAGAAAACTTTGAAACCCCTTTGTTTAATTTGAAATTTCCAGAAATTTGAGTTCATAAAATTGTGGTTAAAAGAATCTCTTCTATTGTAAGTTTCTGTTGAAAATTTGCCCAATTTGTTTGAAATCTGGGAATGGATATATATATATATATATATATATATATATATATATATATATATATATATATATATATATATATATATACATATATATATATATATATATACATATATTATACATATATGTATTTTGTTTTTTTTTTATTTCATTATGATTCTGTGTAATTATTTTTGAGAAATTTACCCAGAAGGAAACAGGAGACGACTCTATTTTTTATTTGTTTTTTTTTATGCAAAAAAATAAAATAAAATTTTAATGGTTGTGAGGGGGGGGCGACAGTCATGGGTGCCACAACCCCCTATGAAGTGCGCTGCTATGGCAACGCTCCCCACACATAGTGTGGGGGAAGCGCTGCCACAGGCAGCGCAACCTCCACACAGGGGAGGCTGGGCGCAGCCTTGGCTGCGTCCCCTCTCCTGTGGGTGGGTTGACTTCCCAAAATAAATAACTTTTTATTTTATTTTATTATTAGATGAATATAATATATATAATATATATATATATATATATATAATATGGTTATATTTGTTATTTTAATATTATTTAATATATAATATATATATATATATATATTACATATTTTAAATAATTGGATTTGGAATTTTAATTGGGTGATTTTAAATGTTTATTTAAATAATAATTATATGTTTAAATATATATATATATATTTAAAATATATTTATATTTAAATATAATTATTTCAAGATGGTTATTTTATCGTAATTGGTGCAAAAAAAAGGGGAAGATTGGTTTTGTTATAAAATGATTTATTTAAAAGATTGATTTTGATCATTATGTCTAAATTGAGAAAATGGAATAAACTTATCAGTTTTATGTCATTGCTTTGCTTGGATTTAGGAAATCCTAACAATAGTATTTAGTAGTCGGGAATGCTTCTTGAGTGATGTTTTCTTTCATTCTCGGTGTTGGACAATGGAGTTATTGTTTATGTAAGTTTTGATTTTAAATTAGTGCTATTGTATTTTGGAAATTAAGGTTAGTGCAATGAATAAATATTTGTTAAGGGTTAGGGTTGTAATTGAAATGAACATGGTTAATGTGGTTACAACGACTTGTTTGGGTTGATGGAATCTCGAAGTTCTTGTAAAGGATTTGTTAAATGTCAGGATCATGTACGTGGTTAAGTTATATGGATTATAATTAGAGCAAAATTGATGATATTAAATATGTGTAAAGAAAAGGGTTATTTTATTACGATGTTATAATGGGTAGAATGTTATTTAAAATTTCTTGTATTCCATTGCCTTAAATGGTGAATGGGGAATGTTGTTTGTTTTCCAGATTGCAAGGAATAGATAAGGTTCATAAAAATTATATTGTTTAGAACTTATATGAATAGTTAAAAGATTAAGTATATGAGGTATATATGGACTTTGGTTCCTGTTTTATGAGAAAAGATCGTTATGTTGAAAGACATCTTTAGTTATTTAAAGAACGTGTATTTTTATGATTGTTGATTTAAGCGAATTCTTGTTGGTATTGTATGGGCAATATTGTTATGATTGTAAATTTATGAGTGTACTTTGGTAGTGCTAAATTTTGCTTCCAGAGGCTAGGGAACTCTTTGATTGAGTTGTTTGTTCTATTTGGAGTGATTTGTTTATGTAAGTCTTCCAGATGGGGTTTTCATTTAATTGTGTGGGTTGTCGTAATATGTTAGTCAATCGTTGTATTGCCTTGGGTAGGGCGTATAATTGTATCCAGTTGTTTCACCCGATTTTCACAAATGAGGATGGTTCGTGCCTCCTTTGGAAGGAGTGGTTTATGTGTTTGTTGCCTCCAGTGTTTGGAGAGGGTTTTGACTTTTGTTGCCTCCTGTGTTGGAGTGGATTTTCATTTTATGTTCCTCCTAGAGTTGGAATGGTTTTATCTTGTTGGTTGGCACTTGGGATTCCCTTGGTGATTGGTTTTGTTTGGTATGTTGTCAAGTAGAAGAGTGGATTCTGTTAGGGGCCAGAGCCCAAAGAGGTAAACTAGGAAACCTTCAAAGGTGGTTTAATCAAGTGATAACTAAAACAGTATACTTAGAAGTTAGGTAGTTTTCACATTAATTAAGATAATTGAGCCTTGCTCATGGATGCAAGGGCTTGTATAGACTTGGGATGAGACAGGAAGGCCTGGAATGGAAAGGTCATCTATCTTGTCCTTACGAGAGGTATTTGATTCCGCATGAGTGAGTATGGGTGTCAAGATTCGGTAGAGGCCACCAAGACAACTCATAGTGGGGGCCGAAGCCTAGGAAGATTCCCAGAGGATATCCCATGGCAAGCTGTGTGATGACACTCTTTCTACGACAACAATTGGTATTTGGGTTTATGTGTATGGTCTTCTTATCATACTCGATCTGTTTTATTTCGAGAAGCAATGTGACCTATGTCAGTGATGTTGGAGTTGTACTTGTGTTATCCTTATGGATGTATGGTTCATGTGTTTGGTTGTGTCAGTGTGAGTTAGCCTGTGTCTAGGGGTGGATGGTCTTGTCTAGAATTCCTTGTTACTATCTCCTAGCACAGGGGGTGAGCCTTCGGGTATCACATGGTTGGGTGGAACGTGTACCTTAATCCGTTGGGTCATCTTCTTGTTCGTGTGGACGAGATTTCCAGTTGGAGAGCTCGTGGGATCCAGTACTTTCATGCTTTACTCTTTTTAGTTATTATTGTAATTTATTACCCCTCTTGTATCGAGGTGGAAGCTGTTTTTTGTAACCTTGTTTATTGGAATTACCTCATTCTACGAATGAGTGTTGTAATCTTATTGTAAACTATATTATTGGAAGCATGTGGTATCTCTTATGCCTTTGATGTAATTTTATCATCTATGGAATGTATGTGTATTTAATTTGTTAAGTAATTAAATGTTATGTTTTTAATTCATGTTTCTTGTTTGGGTTTTAAGTAATCTCAGTCTCGTAACCTTAGAGGTTGTTGGAAATGGATAGTGATCTTGCATGTTAATTGTACTTAAATTTTTTTTTGTACATTTGAGTAGTTAATTGCAACTTCCTCTAGGGTTGCATGGCGGGGCATTACATACATCTTCCTGATCTTTCACAACAACTACATTAAAAATAAAATTAAATCCTTACTTTTTGTTCAAAATGTATGTTTAAGTGATGTTCTACCATATTCTCATACTTTAGATTGCTAAATGCTATAAAGGTTAGCCAGATTAGATCTTTAAATTTTTTCATCTATTAAGCATCACTTAGGAGAATATATTTGTTAATTTACAATTTGTGGGATAATTGACACAAGAGTATCTTAAAATACATTGTAGGGATCACCCTCTCAGGTTTTATAGAGTCCAAAGTGTAGAGGGAAAGTTTAGCAAACTTTCACCTATTCATTGGCCAATCCCTCCATATAAATAACCATTGGAAATAGAAACTCCATAGATTATATGAAAGATCAGTTTAGGTATTTAAAAAACACCAACATAGTCGAAGATCTTTGTGGTTTGATCCTCTGCGAGTTGATTTCTTGAGTTACAGTGTGTGGAAAATTATCTGGGTGTACAGTATGAGTTTGTTCTTTAGGTGAAAGTTGTTGCAAAGGAATTTATGTGATTTCAAGGTGTTTTTGGAATATTCTAGATTGTGTTCAAGTGATACTTGTTTTCCACAATTTATCTTTGGATCAAAGGAAGCGTGTAATTTTAAATGTTTGATGGTTTTTACATAGGTTCGATGTTAAGGTGTGATGTGGTATGCCTTCATTCTTTTCCACTGTGAGAATGTTGTGGTGCTGATCTAATTTGAATTTGCACGATTGAGGTGCATAAACGACCTTGGAGAATGTTTTAAAGGTTGAAGAAGGTATAAATAAGTATTGTGTTGATGGAGGATTGGTGTGTAGAGTGTATGATACGAATTAGTTGTGAGGTGCAGTGCGAACTTTAATGAGTTAGACTACTGGAAGTAGTGAGCAGAAGGTGTCTACAATCTTCAGAAAGGCTGCAAATGTGTTGGTGATGCTATGGTAGAATTTATTTGTTGCATTGAGATGGATTTCTCACTATAACAATCTTTTTTTCTTCTTTTCTATAATCTGGTTGTGGTCCATTGGAAGTGAGCCCTTCTTTCTTTTGGGCAGTGAGCCTATTGTATTCGATGTTATAATTACTTTATATTGTGAGCGAATCCTCATTGTGATTTTTTCCTTCTTGGGTTTTCCATGTAAATCTAGTGTTCTATTGCACATGGTATTGATGTGTTTCAGTTTCTATTATTCACTTTCATGCTAAATCATTCTAACAAATTAAAGTTGATGTGGATCTAAATGTTAATGAGGATTTTGATGTACAACTAATTCACCCCCCTCCCCTCTTAGTTGTCTTTTGCATTCGCCTTGAGATGTCTCTCCATCCCTTTGTACGCCATCAACACAATCCTGGAGCAATTCAACAATCACAATTTGGTTCAGGCCAAACCAATCGACACCTTGATTTGATACTATAAGCTCTGCATTTGGTTGCATCTATGTTTCACTAGCAAGTTTTTCGCACTATTCGACTCCTTGAAGATGTGTTATATGGAGAAGACTCACACATGGTTTATAAGTAAAATTATCAATACTAACATTTTATTCCATTTTTAATTCATTACATTATGAGCTTGGACAACATTGATGTAAAAAATTGCATCACCTTCTATGTTTGTCGATAAAATTTCCTTATCTTTGCATAGCTTGAGCCCTTCATACAAGGTGTCAAATTTTATGTCATCGTTGGTGATGTTTGGTTAACTATTTTGAACTTGCTCGCATGAGGAAATTGGCTTTGTTTTTGATAATGCACTTACCACCAACAACCCTTGGATTATCTTGTGAGGCTCCATCGTGTGACAAGGGGCCGCCCATCTTACATTTGTGCACAATTTATTATTTTTTCTAGTATAACCACTTGAAACCCTAGGCATCTTCCATTTTTTTACAATATTATCATCTCATGTAATGAACTCCATGGGGGTTGAAGAAATAATTCTTGAGGTCAAAGATTCACTATGCCTACTCCAATTCTGTCTTTTTATCTCTTCCACATAGAGGGATCTATTGTTGAATATCCTTTGATTTCTCTCCTTTCATAAATGCCAAATCACCATTTATGGGCTTACCATCCACAACCTGCCCTGAATCAATTTGTTGTATAGGTTCTTTCTTTTCAATGAACCTGTAGATGCTGAAATTGTCCTAGCCTACGAACTAGCACTTTAACATTAATATTCATCTTTCTCTAATGATTAAATAATGTTCAATTATTTAATTATCATCTCAAATCATATTTCCACTATTAATTACATGACTTTATGTTATTTAATTAATTCATTTCAATTATTCTTCTTGATTAAATAAATAAATCCAATTTATTTAATAATTCTTTAATCTTCTTGATTAAATAAATAAATCACATTTATTTAATTATATCTTTAATTCTTTATTCTTCTTTTTTTTTTGGTCGGTAATAGAGTGATTTATATTCCTTTGAAATAAAATAGTACATTACCAATTCCTATTCATCCCCTTCAAACCAATTTTTTTTGAAAATCTAAAGATCCTGCTTTGAAGCACATTAACATGCATAAGCAAAAACAAACCCTGCCCCATACTTCCACCATCATTCTGTATTTTTCATCAGTACAAAAAGACTATAAAATTTTAACAATTTTTTAAAGACAAAATAATTCAATCGCTTTCAACTAAAAACTTAACCATTTAATAGTTCTAAACTAGCAAAAAACTAGTAAAAAACCCCAGCGTCATTTTGCACTACCTGGTGCCTTCTTTTCTTTTCCCTTTCCTTTCACCTTCCGCTTCTTTTTCTTTGACTTTTCTTTCTCCATCCGCTCCATTTCCGCCTTCGCTTAAGCTATGAAGGCTTCAACTTTCATCAATTTGATGAACAACTTCAACACTTTCCACCCAAGCCGAGCTTCTTCTTTGCACCGCGCCTTGAATCTTCCTTCTAGCTAGCGAATAAAGGGTAGGAAACCAATAGGATCCTCAAATTCTTATATGCCTATGCCTTCATTAATGTCTAACCCCACTCCTGGAACAACCCATTCAAAAATACTCTCCATCCCCACCAGAAAGTCCTCATGCACCAACGTTACCAACACTTCCCTTATAGTTTCCACTATTTCGCCTAGATCAAATCCCCACATTGCAATCATGGAGTATACATCCATGTTTGTTCTATAACGGTGTCTGAGGATTCCAAAATCCCTTCCCAAAATCATTCTAACACACTTTACCAGCCTTTCATCTTCAATGAGGAACATTCCAGATAACCGCAGCCCAGATGCATCCCCATAAAAGGGATTTAGTTTCCATTTGGAGAGGAAAGTAAAATTTGCCTCCATAATAGCCCTGTTAACCACCGCCGACACTGCAAATTCCTCTCCTTGGCTTTTTCGTTACCTCACCAAACACAATGAGATGAATACACCGATGGCCAAGGATTTAATTTGTCTTGGTTGCCACACTCTGTTTTTAATGCTTTGACGTATTGAAATGCCACTACCACCTTTTCTAGCCATTCTCCCATCTTTTCAATCCTACTTCAATTTGAGGCCTATCATGTCTCATTAATGCTCTGTACTCCCACCTCTAAAGCATAATTTTCCAACTCTATATTCCTTAAATCTTCAAAATTTAAATCCCCCACTTGCCTAAATGTTAAGGCCCATTTCGAAAGGACATCAACTTCAACGTTCCTCACTCTCCTCATGTGGCTAACTGTAAAATTTTCACAAGAATTTAACTCTTCTCTTATTTTTTCTATTACGTTTTGGAGATGCCATGCATTTATCGACCCTTTAATCACTACTTGTATGATTATTAAAGAGTCTCCTTCTAAGTGTATTTTTGTGGCTCCTAAACTCTTTCCCAACTTAATTGTTGTTAAAGTTGCCATGGCTTCAGTTGTATTGTTTGTCCCTTCATCTAACTTCTTCGCTCCTAAGGCCATACCATCACCTTTCCAATCTCTAATTATGAATCCCACCCCTGATGGTCCAGGATTCCCTTTTGAAACCCCATCAGAATTAATCTTCCACCATCCTTCCAAAGGTTTTTTCCCAATTCACCACCTCATACAAACAAGAAGCTAGTTTAGCCCTGTTAGGCCCCTTAACGAGCAATTCTTTATTCTTCTTGATTAAATAAATAAATCCTATTTATTTAATTATATCTTAATTCTTTAATCTTCTTGATTAAATAAATAAATTCTCTTTATTTAATTATATCTTTAATTCTTTATTCTTCTTATTGAATAAATAAATAAATCCTATTTATTTAATTATATCTTTAATTCTTTATTCTTTATTCTTCCTGATTAGATAAATACATCATACTTATTTAATTATATCTTTAACATTCACCCACTCTTCATAAATTAAGTAATTACTTTAATTATTTAATTATTCAATTTTCTCTCAACCTTATCCATTCATCATAAATAAATATAACATTTTATTTATTTATCTAATTCCTGCTTGCACATTCTTCAATTAATTAATTAATTAAATTAATTATTATCCTCTCATGCAAATTTAAATTTATCTTCTAACTAACACTTTCTTTCACTCCACCTCTCATGCAACTAGTTAACTCACACTCACTGAGTTATCTTCCACATAATTAAATAAATTTTAATTATTTAATCATGTCACTAATTATTCTTTATTCTTTTAATTTAATTAAATAAATTATTATTATTTATTTAATTAATTATCATTCACTTTTTGTAAATTAAGTAATTAATTAATTCTCCTTTTTTTAATCTCAAACATCATCCATTAATAAATACACATTTATTTATTAATCAATCTTATCTTTGTATGTTCCTCATAATTAATTATTTTATCATGCGAAAAACAAACTCATTTTCTATCACAATCTTATCTTGCAATAATTAATTAATTATTAAATTAATTATATCATGCATTATTCTCTCAAATCTTAACTAAAACTCTTTTTCAATCAACTGATATTGATTGACCACTCTTCTGATAAATCATTTCTCTTAACACTTCAATCAATATCTCATGCAACCAGTTAATTGGAATCCTGTAGCGAGTTGCAGTCAGTTAACCAGGGAATCAATTCCTCTAGTTTATTATCAGCCTTTGATCTCAAATCAACACCTCTTAATCTAGACCATCGATCCAATTTCTAAAAATCTATAAAATAACCCTCCATCCTTCACATTCATTACTTAAAAGTTTCGTAACTAAGTCTTGTCCATTTGATCTTGAGCAATTGAGAGCATTATTATAGCATCTAGGTCATCACATATCAAGATTTTTGCAAACTATCATGGAGGCTTTGAGTTGAAGCAATCCCACATACTTTTCAACTAAGGTTACTCAAACAATGGAATGGTAAGATTTTTTTGGTTTTGAATTCATTTATATTTGATTTGATCATCTAACTTTTGTTGTGAATTCATAGCTTTTGACAATTGTATTTCATTGATAAACTTGGGTTTATCATTTATGTTTTTGATTTTTTTCATTGAATTCATTGTTAATAATCCATTCCATATTTTCCTCTTACAGACTTCTCCACCCAATCATCTCAATCAACCATGAATATCCGTGTGCAAATGTGCAATTAAGGAGGAGATAGTCTACCTTTTCTTCATTATCCAAGCATAAAGTACATCGAGATGGCCCCACAAAAATAATAGAGTTTAGCCTATCACTAGTCAAAATGCGCTTATGGAGAGTGGTCTAGGCAAATGAACCAGCCTTGGGGATAATCTTTTTCCCCCAACAAAGGTCCACAAGCCATGACATGTCCAAGTCCATTTTCTCCATGATGAATCTAAATTTTAGGGAGTACCTTCTAGACTTGAACCCTATCCAGATTATTTTGTCTTCTCTGCACAATAGAGAAATGATCCTTTCAATAAGGATCTCAAAGATTTATCTTTTTCCATCCACAAAATAAGAGCTCAATCGAAGCTCTCCCAATGCCATTTGAATTCTTTGCCCCCCAAATCAACATAGTAAGCTACCTTATCACCCTAGATGTCTTCCATGATTTTACAAATAGAGAATGGAACAATAGAAGAACTCACAATACCATTCAAAGTGAAAATAACCAATCATTACTTGAAATTTGTTCACCAATATCATCCCTTAATTTCTTAACTCTAGATAAATAATTACTAGTACTTTCATTTGCTTCCATTTTGATTAAAAGTAATTTTCTCTTTATTGAAATTTCATGCAAACTTTTTAAAGTTGTTCGTATATCAACAGAGGTAGTGATGTCTCGTAGGTGAGCTTTAACATCTGTAAGATAATCTTAGCTTTGTATTCTCTTTTCTCTCAATATTGAATAGTTGTTTGAGGCATAGCAAGTTTAACCTCAGTATCATTTACAATGGTTCAAACAGCACAGGACAAATTCACTGCCAACAATTCATCGACAAAAAATTTACCGTCAAGTAAAATTTACCGCCAGCAATACACTGCAACAGAAAATTAACCACATTAATATTTTTAATAAAATCAAATTTTTTGAAATATATATTAAAAAATATTAATACAGTGAATTTTACTTGGCGGTAAATTTTCCGTCGGTGAATTTTCCTTGATGGTGAATTGTTGGCGGTGAATTTTCCTAGAGTTGGTTCAAACATTGTATCCTTTCATTAGATTCTGCATCTTGAAATTCCAATTAACATATTTGGAATCATCTAATTTATTTGATTTAGTTACATAAAAATCGGTTAGATTTGATGTTTTAGAAAGATCAAAAATAATGAAAATTTACTAGTCCCTTACGTCTTCTCTACTTCAGCTACTTACAACCGTTACAAGATTATTCACAATTGTCTTTGGCTTGGCAACAACAAGTTTAGAAAAAAACATGGTGGCAGTGGGTACCTCCTTTTGATTGGAACTCTCTTTGATGGCTAAAAAACAACGATGGAAAAATTGTTTAGACTAGCTCTGCTTAGGATCCTTGGGCATTGTCACAGTTAGCACCATTCAATCACATACTAGGGCTCAAATCAACCTCTTTACGATTCATTCAATGCCCAATAATGAGCCTTGATGATCTGGGCTCAGATCCAATAGCCACACCAACAACCCACCCTCTTCTATCAATTTTCAGTTCCAAAATGCTTTCCTAATGATGGAATCTGCATTATAATAGTTGCAAGCTTCCTTAACTTTGAAGCCTCATATCCAAATAAAATATTGTAGCAAAAAAATACTTTCACACTAGATATCATACATAACACTCACAACTATTCAAACATGAATTGGAACATGATGGCTCTAATACCAAAATAAAGAATAGAACAACAAAAAAACTCACAATAATATTCAAAGTAACGGTAACTAAATCATTACTTGAAACCTTGTTCACCAATATCAGCTAATTTATCCCCTAATTCCTTAACTCTAAAAAAATAACTAATATTTACGACATCCATAAAGTTTTGAGAAGGAATCTAATGAAATTTCCCCATTCTATGAATCAAATTAGAAGCAAGTAGTTCTCTTATTGTAAATGTTCCATGAAAGATGATAATTGATTAGAGATCTGGATGAAAGCATGAATTATCATATTTTTGATCCATTTGGTAGATTTTCTATGGTGAGGACATGATAGGAATATTTAGAATCCAAATATTTCATCTACAAGATTTGGTACCAGTGTGCTAAAGGATTTTCATACATTCTCCATACCAATTTGGCCCCATGGCTTTGTTCTGTTTCATTATGCATTTGATTCCCACACCCCTTCATTTTTTCCTTTTATTGTTGTGTCCCAGTTAATTAGTGGGATTTTTTTGTTCATTGAAGCCTTCCCAAAGGAATGTTTTGTAAGTTGTATGTAGGACACCAAATATATGGTTATTGCAGATAATACTACCTTGATCATAACTATTCTTCTTGCTAATGAAATCCATCTCCCATTCCAAACCTCCACCTTAGCCCTAAATTCCCCAATAGTTTTGATCCATAAGACAGTGCATGTCGTCCCTTTGAAGAGTGGAACTCTTAGATACTTACTAGGAATAGTATCAATCTTGAATCCTAAAACATCAACAGTACAAAATTGGATTTGCTGCTTGACATGAAAGAAGAATATACTTGATTTATTCCCATTGATAATCTAGCTGGAAGTAAATGGATTTGTTGCCTGACATGAAAGAAGAATATACTTGATTTATTGCTATTGATAATCTAGCTAGAAGTAAAAGAATAAGTATCTAGGGTATTTTTGATTACTTCCACCACCTCCATTCTAGCCTCACCATACAAGATGGTATCGTCTATGAATTGTTGGTGGGTGATAAGGCAAAGGCCTCTAGCTACCAGCATGTTCACCCAAATACTAGACTCATTGTCAGGATAGTCCTCCCCATAGCCTTCACCATCCATACAAAGATAAATGGGGAAATAGGATCACCGTGCCTCAGGCCATTTGCCAATTCAAAAAAACCAAACAAGGAGCCATTTACTAGTATCGAGTATCTTATAGTGGAGATGTTACACCCCATTGTTAATTTACAAAATTACTTTAACATTTATGTTCAACTACAATTATAATGCATGATTACATCATTATGGTACTTGACAGTTGGATGAAATGTATGTATATGCAATGTGATGAAACTACTTTTAAATGCTTATACGATGTTTAATATATACTATGATTATGCTTTGTATGTTATCACCTAACTACAAATATGTTTCTCTAAGTTGAATGCAAGAAAGCTCAAACCCTCCAGAGGGGGAGGGAGAATATCACCCAAGAGAGGAGTTGGTATTTGGAATGTTTGGTAAATTGATATTTGAGTAGATTCACACACTCTCACTTAGGTTAATTGGAACCTCGTTAGGTTAGTTCAAGTATTGAATCGGTAAAGTCTTAAACCTAAGTGGATAGGAGAAGTGTCTTTAGGGAAAATAATGCCCTATTGTAATTGATCCTCTTTGATCTCTAAAATTACGTTAATTGCAAATATCTTTTGAATAATAAAAATAATGTACACAATATATATAGAAATATATATGTAATATATATAGTTAATGCAAATATATATATGTATGTATATATGAATATACATAGATGACTAATATTTATGTATATTTGTAGACATTTAAAAATACCTAACACATATCACTCATCTTGAAACTACATTTTTCCATCATTGGCAACATTTTCCTTAACATTATTGCATTTAGCATCAATTCACATAATTTGCATCATTAGTCCCCTTTTCACATCATTTCTATCATTTAACCCTATTTCTCTCTATTAATTAAATAATCTTGAATTGTTTAATTAATTCACTCTTTTCATCATGCTAATTTTCCCTTTCATCTTCCCAGTTGAATAATTTTAATTATTTAATTAGGCTCATCTAATATTTATTTTAATCCTTTATAATTAAATAATTCTAATTATTTAATTATCCCATTTCTAATCTTTTCCCTCTAATGGAATATTCTTTTTTAAAGAGTGGCATATTCCTATCCTCCATGATTAAATAATATTATCCTAATTTCCCTCAAAATATCTTGACTTAACTTGTCTCAACCATTTCTAGCCCTTGATCTTCAAATCTAATCTCTACCCTTGATCTAAAATATCCTAACCATTTTCCTAAAATGGTGGAGATAGTTGAGTTCTAACTGATCATATCCCTTGATCTTCCTTAATTCACTGTCATTTGTGGGTGTTGAGGATCAATCTCAACCCTTTTTTGTGGGCATTGAATCTCAATCTTGGTCATTGATCTAATTTCCTAAAATTTATAAAATAACCTTCAATCCTTCACATTCATAACTTAGAATTTTCATAGCTAAGTCATGTCAATTTGATTCTTGAGTTTTGAGCATTCATCTTGAGCATTTAGGTCATCTTTGCATAACATTCAATCAAGCTTTTGCTAGCAATCATGGAGGCTTCCATTGTTTGAGAAATCTAACACCATACAACACCAAGCTCTCCAACAATGGGATGGTGAGATTGCTTCATGCTTTTTTATTTCAATTATGTTTTGATTTGATATGCTACCATTCGGGTTTGAATTCATGGCTTGATTTGCAATCTAATCTCATTGGTAAGTGGGTTTTGATCTCATGTTTTGGTTCTTTGATTGAATTCTTGATTGTTTATCCCCTTCCATTAAATGGCACACCCGGTGCGACTTGACATCCTTGATCTAACATTTTTATCAAGTTTTTGATGAGTTTTAGGTTTCTGGAGTGTGACCGTTTGAAACAAAGGTCACTATTGTTCACTGTATCGCTATTGTTTTAACATCCAAACACGTTCACTTCTTCATAGAGTCACCATTGCTAATTGGGACACAATTTTTTTCTGGTGTTTTGACTTTTTAATAGAGTGTTTTTAGTTTTACATAAACAAGTCTGTGTTTGTATTAGAGAACAAAGGCTATTACAGAAGCAAAGCCATGTATGCCTCATAAAGGGGCCGCTATTGCATGAAACATGATCGTTGTTGTAAAATAGGCCGCTATTACTTCTCTATTTTTAACTCCTACTTTCTATCAATCTGGTTAATAGGTCTATGTTTGCCAAAACAGGGTCATTGTTGCAAGAAAAGAACTGTGACTACTCTAGAACAGGGTTGTAGAATCTGATTGTTGTTGTCTTAGAGAAAGGCCACTCTTGTTAGGTAACAAAGCCGCTTTTGTATTTCCAACTTTCTTATTTGAAATTTTCAATCTTTCATTTTGGGTTTTTGAAATCCTATCCCTAACCCTTGTTGTTTGCTACTATTTTGAGCTTTATCTAACCTAAATTGTGCAACCTTTTTGTGGGGTGAAGACAATATTATAAAATACTAATCCTATTTTTCTTGTAGGGTTTGAATGGTCAAAGGCTATTGATCAAACTACTAACACTTTGCTTGCAACCCCTTGTCAAAGAATCATTTCATTTAAGCATTATATTTTTATTTTTCATAGAATAGAAAACATTTACTTTGATGCATAAAATGAATTTTTTTCCGTTCTTAGCAAGTCAAATGTGTATCCTCTCCCCTTGCATCATTTGATGATACTGGGTGATGAGAAATATCTTGGACTTCACATTTTTGAGTCATTGAAAGCGCCTTGTATATGTATCCTCTTCCCTTATGTTATTTGATGATCTTGGGTGATGAGAAATATCAAGAAACTAAGCCTTCTTTTTTTATTAGAGAGGCCTGCCTTTGAGATACATTTGAATGAAGAACTCAAGGGGACGACCTCAAAGCATGTGTTCAGGCGGGCTATATAAAGGTGCGAAGGCAAAAGTTAGTAGCACTATTTGGGGACGTTATACCTTACGTGTCAATTTTGATGTGGGTGTATAGACCGCATGTAGGTTGACTAGAGACTTTAGTGTATCATGTATGAAGTATACCTCTGGTGTTCATTGAGTCATTACAAACCGTTGTATCTAGAAGCCTAAGACCAATTTTTTAGTTGTGTTGAGTCATTATAGTGCATCGAGATAGCATTGTCTTGAGAAGTTACCACGTCCAATCTATGGTCGAGGCATAAGGTGTCTTGCTAGAGTTAACACTCTTTCAAGGTCAGGGGTATCAAGGTGGTACATGACCTTGGCATACCCTATTCACCCATTCCTTAGAGATGAATTACATCACTCTTTCGGGGTTGAGGTAAGCCTAATTTGACAAGATATTCCTTTAATACTAGCTAGGTTGTACTTGACTAATGAGTATTCTTTGAGTCAAACTTAGTGAACCTTATGGAAGAAGGTTTGTGCAAAATCATCTTACCATTTTGAGTTAGTTATATGCCTACTTTTTCTACTATGTGTATCACTTGCTTCTTTTCAAATAAATCATCTCAAACATCAAACATAAACTTTCAACTTGCAAATTGCCAAAAGAGTCATCAAACCAAAAACAAGAAAATAGAGTCACGCTTGTCAGAAAACTAAGTCTCTATTGTACAACTTACCATGTCTATCTCAAAATCCTACTGCTATTGCTCAACATCTGCTCGCACTTTCCTAGACATCTGGTTGCTATTGCATTGCATCTATTTTCTATTGAACAAATCATCGCTATTGTTTATTCTCCTTATTTTCTAGTCACTGTTTCTAAACAAAGTCGCTTTTGTCAATACTACTACTACTCCCTTTGTAGAAGCTTGCTTTTGTTTGATAATTTTCTCATGGCTTCCTGCACTACCACCGTTGATGCCTTTCTATGCCACATTTTTCTTCTTAAAAACTTGCTTAGACTTGTCAAAATTTGTCTCAGACCTTGTCATAATCTTCTACTTAGCTGTCAAAACATCTGTCACACTATACTTACACTTTTTACTGTCTATTTACACCATCAAACCTCGTTATCCCATCTTTCAAATTTGGATCGCCTAGGGTTTTTCATCATAGACCTCTTGGACAAGAACATCAATCGGTCAGACTTTCTTATCAACCTTAGACATCATTAGTCTTTTAGACCTTCCTTTCCATCATCATCATAGATCAAACATCGAACTATCCTTTGGACACACATCAAACACAAACCATCAAACCTCATCATCTTTCTAGAGTCTTTATCCAATTATCTTATCATCTTGTGGTCTTGTCAAGTTTAGTGGACATTATCCTCTCCCTAAGTTTCTAGGCTACTATCATCCTTCCTTACTTGCACTCACAAGTCTAGTTAAAGTAGAGAAATTAACTTATCCATCATCAACACTTTTTAGACTTAGCAAAACATCACCCAAATCTTGTTTATCTTTGTGTCCATAGACTAGCATCATCCTTAAACCTTTCAAAATTCACTCACACTTTCATCATAGGGTTGATTACCAAAAACATAGCATTATTTTTCAAATATCAATCAAAATTCACTCATACCTTCAGCATAGGATTGAGTACCAAAATCTTGTCATTCTTCAACGTCCAGACATCCAAAATCAAACTTTATCATCAAACTATCCCAAGAACAACATCAATCAAACAACATCATTTATCCAAAAGGTTTACCAACATTCCCTTTGTACATTATTTTGCAAACCAAAACCTCAAACCAAAACATCACCACACTTTCATAACTTGCAATCTCTATTTATACAAGGTCTAGTGTGTACGTTTATGGAAACTAATAGGTCTCAACATAGAAATAATATGGCAACTAACACACGTAGATCTAGTGGACCTACCACCACCAATGTTGAAACACCAATTCCTACACCATAGGGATGATCCTAATGAACCTCTAGTTTTCTCAATCCCTCAAGCAACCAAAAACATTACCTCACAACCACCAACCTTCAACACTTAACCACCACTTGATATCAACCCATTACAACATGATAATGATGTTCATCTTCAACATCAATGAAGATTTGTTTGAAAACAAAACCAACCCCCTAATCCTCAAGATGTAATCATAGAAGATGATGATAGTGACACAAAAATTAATGAAGAGGACATTTTAGAATACACCCAAGATCCTAGGATGCAAAGGATAATGGACAAAGTGCTTAGATCAAATCCTAACACATACTTCCTAAAACTTGCACAACATGGTGCCAAGTTACCTATGGACTTTAATGTGGAAGCTATCAAAGACCCAAATCTCATTCACATGGGTGATGATATAGTTGTGAGACAAAACCTAAAACCACCTGTAGATCCAAATATACCATCTATCTTTGCCAAGTCAAAAGCACCAATGGATGAACAACATTATGGATAACATGTTACTAATCCACTATATAGACATCCATCTCAAGTGGAACAAGCAATGGTTTCTCAACATAGTCAAGTGAATCCAAAATCTATAGTAAACCAAAACATGCCTCAAAAATTGATCGATCCATTCTCTACACCACTTATAACACACAATGTGCCAATAAATACATGGAGACCTAACGTATCAAGAAACCTATATGAGAATGCTTACAACAAGGGAAAAATGTTAACATGCAGAATATGGGTAACCTTCCACCTAGACCACCACAAAACACACAAAACACACCAAATCAACAATCCAACATTCAACCACAAATTCATGCCAACATCCCCCCACAATCCTAGCACATGGCATCACCCATTTATATTGTACCCAATCAAAACAATCCTCAAGAACAAAAAAATAATCCATCCCTTCATACACAATGACAACCTATCTACCAACAAACACAAACTAACATCCCTCAAGATCAAAGCATGTATCAAACAAATACTCAAGATCAAACACAAGGACAATAAACATGCAACAATCAGAATACTATGACCCTTCATACAATGTACAATATCAACAAGGGTTAAAACAAAAAATTATGGATCCTAATGTCATGCAAAATCAATATGGATCGTCATTCATTCAAAACCCCCAACAATAAACTAACACCCATCCTCAACCTCAAACTTACGTTCCACAACAACAAATAAATACCCATCCTCAACATCAAACTTCCATTCCACAACAACAAACAAATACTCATCCTAAAAATCGAATTGTTGTTCCACAACAAGCTAACATGAATCCAAAATATCAAATACCTAATCTACCACAACAAAACCTCAATGCACAAAAACCCACCAATCTGAAAAACAAAACATTCATGCATCAACAAACACAACAAAACCGTAATCAACAATATCAAAACTCCAATCTACAATATCAATGTATCAATCCACAATATACACATAACATTCCACAAGGACCCGATCCTCAAGTATACATGCAAAACATTCAACAAGGTCCTACACCCACATAAAACCTATCATATATGGGACAACAAGGCTATAACACGATTAATCCTCAAATGAACATACCTAGTAATGATATAAGATTGCAAATTCAAAGCCTTAGTCAAAGGATATTAGATCTACAACTTGGGAAACCCAAGAAGAGCTATGCATTGCAAGACATATGTCCATATCCATTTGATCACAGTATATCAATGATCCCATTTCTGGAAATCTTTGAAATTCCAAAATTTGATAAATACAAAGGAAGAGGGGACCCAATCAAACATGTGCGAGATTTTTTTGTAGTTTGCATGGAGGTTTCTAACAATTATTCTTATCTATTGAGACTTTTCCCAAGAAGTCTAGGAGCTGCAACTATTGAATGGTTCTCTCATCTACCACCTGGAATTAATTTTTTTTGATGAGCTATCTAAAAATTTCATCAACCAATTTTCATATAACATACAAGACATTACGGTTCTTGATTTGTATAAGATAAAACAAAACCAAGGGGAGTCATTTGCTTCTTACTTACAATGATGGAGACATAAAGCGAGTAAATGTAAACAACCTGTTCTTGAGAAACTTGTTGAAATCTTTATCTCAAATCTTCAAATTGACATAAGCTATCAATTGACTATTCTCTTCCCTAATACCTTTGAAGATATCATTGAGAAAGGTTTATTTATTGAAAGATATCTCATCGAGAAATGTGTCATCAAACTTTACAACAACAAAGATCAAGCATCGGGTTCAAATGATAAACCTCGCATTTGGGAAAAGAACAAAAATTTCACAAATGATGGAGTAGTTGATGTTAAGTTTGTTTGAAACATACAACCACCTCCTAACAATCTCAAAACCAATGTGCAAAATAATCAACTTACCTACCATCAGAACAATCAACAAAAAAATCAAACTCAAAACCCTCGAAGAGGACCACCAAGACAAGACAACCAAACAAGATGCAAGTACACTCGATTGGGAGAACCTCTTGAGGTGGTTATGCGAAAGCTAATTCAAAAAAATCTTATCGAACTTCCAAATAAAATGAATTACAAAGAGCCACAATTTAAACCCCCATGGTACAATGAAAACGGTTAATGTGAATTCCACCAAATGAAGGGTCGTAAGACAAACAACTACATGAAACTAAATATTTTCATCCAAGAATTAATTGAAAAAGGAGAGGTTGATATCGATCATCGTCCTAGAACCTCTAGAAATAGTGACATGGGTATTTACAAGGATCCAATCGTCAACCATTCTAAGGGGAATGACAAAGGTGAAGGACATGATTATCAAAAAGTTGCTTACACCTATGACAATGTTGTAGGAACCATCTATGAAACTGATAGCAATATCCATGTTGTAACAATAGTTGGTAAGAATCTAGAGTGTAATATTATTGCATGAAGAGGGAAGATTACCATCCAAGGAGCCCTCTTCAATCAAAAGTTTCCATAAAACCTTCAAATGACTATAATATTGTTGATTAACTAAGGAAATATGCAGTCCAAATCTCTATCTTGAGCTTTTTAAGCTATCCCCTAGACATATAAAGAGATTTTGGAGAAATCTCTCCTTGAATCTTTCATACCTAATGATATCAACACATATCAGTTTCAAGCTATGCTTGGGCACATTTCCTCTACACATCACCTGGTCTTTTCTGAAAGAGACCTTCTCAAAAAATCATTCCATAACCAAGATTTATATCTTGAAGTTTGTATCCAAAAGCATAAAATCAAAATATTTTGGATAGATGGTGGTGTAGGCTTAAAATTATGTACCTTGAAATTGGTAAAACAACTTGGATATTTTGATGACATTATTGAGAAAAACAAAAAAATCACTATAAGATCCTATGATGACAATGAGATAAACATCTACATCGATCCAATGCGATTCAACATTACCAGTGACCAATTGATGTAGGGGTTGCAGTACGGAAGCTTCTAACTTTCTCTTTTGCATTTTTTAAATTCTCTAATTAATAGGAAAAGTTAGATCAAACAATAGTAGTAGGTTTTAGAATGCTTGGTTTTGTCTTGGGTTTTAGGATTGTGCTCTTGCAAAAGGGTAACACTATTGCTTAAGGTTAGCACTATTACTCAAAAGTGATGCAATTGAATGTTTTCAGTTGTGAAAAATGACCATGCACGCTATATAATCAGGACATTTTGATATTATACAAGAGCGACACTCTTGCATGCCAAACAAATCCACCTTTGCAAAACTTGACCGCTCTTGCAAACTAACAAGCTCACTATTGAAAAAGATTAATGTGCTTGCTTAAAGGGGTGCTTTCTTTTGCAAAAAAGAAATGGTTTGCTTGATTTATGTGCAGATTTAGGTTTCTCGACTAGAATTTTAGCAAAATTTATGCTATGGTTTATTTTTTTGCAAGCCACACTACATCCCCTATATGCTAGAGAGTGCAAACCACATATCCTTAACAGGATAACACAGTTATAGGAGTTGGAGAGGGATTTTCTAGAGGTTGTTGGATTAGAGAACATTGCATATATTCTTGAGATTTGGGCACATCAAGCTATGATGACAATGATAGTAGAGCATTGGAAATCAAAGATCGCCACCTTTCACCTTCCCATAGGTGAGTGTATCGTCACACTCGAGGACGTTTGGAGGATTCTACGGATTCATATTCATGATGAGCTAGTTACATATGATGTTAAGAGAGGTACACAAGCCATGAAAAGGCTATTGGGAATTCAAAATCTAGCAGTGGTCGACTCTCAGATTGATCTTACTCCTTTCTTGGATGATGCAAATGATATGGTTATTGTCTTAGTTGGTTTGATCATTGGACCTTTGATCTCAGATAGGAGATCAAAAATATTTCCAGTCAATTGGGGAGTTGTTATTGAGCATATGATGGAGGAGGGGACCCAATACACATGGGGACCCTATGTTCTAGCACACCTATATCATGACATGCATGAGGTGGTTTACCGTGGGGGTAGTAACATTTTGATAGGTGTTAGCCTACTCCATGTTTGGGAATGGGAGTGCATTTTGGTTACTCAACCAATGGGAATTGATTAGAGAGATGGCCTGATGATCTATATTAATACATCTATCATGATTGGTTGCATTACCAACAACCTGGTAGATTATAGTACTAGAGATATGTTTTTGATGACATGATCGAGTTTTTGTGAAGGCCATACTTATATTATGAGGTATGGGATGATGATCCAGAGCATTTGGTTTATTGTAGATAGACATAGTACCTCATTGGCTGAGTGGATACTATTTTAGAGAGGTATATTCCATACAGAGTCCTCCGCCAGTTTGGGGAGAGACAGGTCACACTAGTTGATGACTACCATGCTCACTATGCATGGACCATTCAAGAGGTCAATGCATGGGGAGCTTGGGAAGATTCTCAGAGAACAGTTACAAATTTTAGAGCACTAGCACCTTTTGGATGGGGTTGGGAATTCAAACCTAGAGATCCAAGGATGACTCACAATTTTGACACAAGGTGGGCTAGGAGATGACTAGTCAGATTCACCATTCCCATTGGAGGAGTAGGTGTAGGGGGTCTAGTCATAGGATAGAGGAGGAGAGGTAGTGTCCTTGGCAATAGAGAGGCTAGAAAGAGACAATGCATTGCTCATGAGAAGCATTAGAGGGTACAATAGGATGATGGGAAAAATGATGGCTAAGATCAGGGAGATGGGCAAAGGGATGGAAAAGATCTCAGTCATTAGCATGTACATGTACCTTAGGCATCCCCACTAGATGGAGATTTAGCAAATCGGCTCACATAGATCATTGCTGAGAGAGATTAGGCTTGTGTTTAGTGTGATCAGGTGATTTGAGATAGAGATGCTTGGGCGGGTGAGAGATATGCAGAGATAGCACAAATACAGGCCTCCAATGCATATATAGTCATCCTTATAGTTGAGTAGGATCAAGCCCATAGGGAGAAGGATGAGGTAGTACAATAGAGAGATCAGGAGCAGAGACAAAGATTTCATCTATAGATAGCCCAGGCCTCTTCCATCCTTAAAGCACAATACCAATAGGAGAGAGACCTGATCATGGAGGAGAGGAAATATTACAAGACCCTCTACAAGGCTCAAGTTCCTAGGGATCATAGATGACCTAGGTTTGGTGTGAGGAGAAAAACTACAACAGGGGAGACAAGCAGATTAAGTGGGGGTTCAGTTAGCAGGCCATTGGTACATCCCTCAAGTCCCCTTCTACAACCACATAGGCTTCTAGGGCATGATGAGCACGATCAAAGATCTACCCATGATGGTCATAGGGGACCACCTCTAGATGGAGAGCAACAAAGTTGATGAAAATTGATGTTATTTTATTGCTTTGATATGGACTTGATGTAGACATTGATTTTGTATATACATTCATTGACCTTTTGAGCCTCTTGTATATTTTTTTATATTTTTGATGTATCACACATGTACATGATGGTGATGATGCATTGGAATTTCCATTTTTGATGATAAATGAGAGATTACCATTTTTGATGTGGTTGTGACATGTTATGAGATGTTCTGTGATGATGATTATGTTTATGATATGGATAGTTTTATGCTATGCTTATGCAATGATGATATTATGATGTGATGCTCTTTTTTTTTGTATTTTCTAATGCTTTGATATGATATGCATAATGTGGATGATATACAATGATGCATGTATTCAATGGATGATGTTATATGATATAATTGATATTATGTGCTCATGATTTTGTGGATGCAGGATGTAGGTGGTACTAACAATGTTATGTTGCAAGATGGAGATGTTAGACAAAAGAAATGTTAGTAGGATTATAGGATAAAAGAAATTGGATGATATTGATCTAATTTCTGAAAATCCATAGATTATTGATTGCAGATGTGGATGATTGCATGGATGAATGATTGGTAATGATGTGTAAAACATGATGAGTACGCTTTTGCTTCATGGAAAATACCAAGTAATTTTCATCATTGCAATCCTTATTAATGTAGCAAATAGACACGATGTACCAAGCTATTAATGACCAAGGCGACTTTGTATTTATTGCATGGAATTTGACTCCGCAAACAAAGAGTATTCTTGCTCATACTAGACATACGAAAACCTTGTTAGAGTGTATGGGCTAGAATTTTAGAGCATTTTAGACCAACACACAAAGAGGTATGAGGAACCAAATAGGCAAGGCCTCTTTAGTTTCTTGAGATGACTTCCACACACACAAGGAAAGTATTCGCCATGGTCATATTGCAAAAATATCCAAAAAGCACGTCATACAAAATCGATGATCAATACACCATTCCTTCCTCTCTAAATCCTTATAGACATCCTCGAGAGATCCTAGGAATGAGACAATAAGATAAATCAAAAGAAAAGACCAAAATAGATAAACAATACTGCAATATCACTTGCCATGAATGTTTTGATGTTTTAGGATATTATCCCTCGATGATGTCTATTGTAGGAATGATTTATCTATTAAGACGCATGTTAGGATGATGATGATGATTTTGATAGGTAGGTAGTTAACACTTAAGCATTGTTTTAGTCTAATAGTGATCAAGTCTT
The DNA here is from genome assembly GCA_007258455.2 of Sequoia sempervirens. Taxonomy (NCBI): domain Eukaryota; kingdom Viridiplantae; phylum Streptophyta; class Pinopsida; order Cupressales; family Cupressaceae; genus Sequoia; species Sequoia sempervirens. Next base: position 252 of record VDFB02322223.1, on the reverse strand, counting down.
TACGATTTTTCACTTGAATGGTTATGAGATTTTGATGTTTGCTTTTCTTGTTGATTGCTTTGTCAAAGGGTGAGGGCGATGATTTGTTTATTATGGATGGATATTTTATTGCATATAGGTGATAACATAAATAGGATTTTTGAGGTTTTTTAAATGTTTTTGTACTTTTGAGATTATTTGAGGATTTTTTAATATTTTTTGGATATTTGGATCTTTTTGGTGTTTTTGAGAGATTTAGAGACCAAGAGGGGG
>VDFB02322222.1:26556-51398 GCA_007258455.2 Sequoia sempervirens | reverse complement strand
TGCATGAAAATAAGAAATAGCTTACTCTTAAGATTTGAGTGCAAGTACTTGAACAAGTGGTAGTTGCCAAGTCCCAAGATGTTATGAGAATGTAACATGGGTGTTCAAATTTAGGAAAGAATATCCACCTTATTCGTTTACTGACTTTAGTAAGTTATTATTTTATGATTTAGTCTCCTTAAGAAAGGTTAATCAAATAATGCAAACCATCAGTCAGGTGTTAAACATTAGGTCAAGAAGTTTTCCAAGTCAAGTTAGAGGAGTGTGAACTTATGACTTCACTTCCTAAGGAAGTGTTTGAAATGTTTCAATTATTTGGCTAAAATAATGTAAAAGCCTATGCTTGCATTAGTTGGTTCACCCTGACCTAGATTGCATATCCAGTCAAATTGGTCATACTTAGTTAGAGATGTCTAAAGTTGTATGGTTGATTGGTTATGTAGGACACAACACTAGAAACTTGGATGGCATATTTGTGGGTTACTTAGTCTATACTCTCCGTGAAGGGTAGGGCCACTTCTAGTTGGAAGGTGTGTGGGGGTGTTAGTCTATGGTTGTAGGTAAAGCACTCTGGTGATGCTCTCCCACTTGCAGATGACAACAATAAGGCTTGTGAAACATAAGAATTTTACAAATATGGAAGACTTGACCTTGTATCATTATATGTAAACTTGTATACTTGAAAGTATTACATGTATGAATTGTAATCAAAAAGTTTTATCTTATTTTTCAGGTTAAAATTAATATAGTTCAATTTCAAAAGTTGTATTATACATTCATATTTTAATCATGTGCAATAAATAGTGTATGAAAATGAATAAAATTACTATCCTCTTTTTAAGCATATGTTTGCATTTACTTCTATGGTAAAAATCTACGCATTTACTTTTTAGTATGAGTGAGTATGTTACATATGGTATCAAAACCACTGGGTTGAACACATGAACCTATGAACTCATTGAAAAAAAAATTTCAAACATTAGTAGTTTGCTAATGTTTGAAAAATTTCTTGTGCCAGAATAGTAGGAAGAAGAACTAAAAAAACTCAAGGAATCTAGTACCCAAAAACTTTCCAAGCTTAGTGGCTAAAAATGAGTCATCTTTGAGGGTAAAAGTCTTGGAGAATATCAACTACATAGGGGGTGCATTGCTTGTTGACTTAAAAAATATTGTTGATGCACTTAAGCATATTAGGCTAGAAAAGAAACGTGTTAAAGCAACAAATAAGGCCATTGTACCCATCCCTTATGTCAAACTAGTTAAACTATTTGCATATATGGATATGCATTTTGAATGTGGTTTTGATGCACCCAATATAGGAAAGAAGGTGATGGAGGAGTACTTGCATGTACACCCACCCTCCAAGTTTATCCTCATTAATTCTGAGGGTGAAGAAGAACCCAAGGAGATATCATTATCTGATAGTGACCTATAGTCACATATTGATGCAAGAAAAGAGCCAATAATCCAAAATGAGTGTCAAGACTCCAAAAATGTAAGTGATGGAAATTGTAGTAGAGAAAATTCACGCAGCTCTAAAACTGCACTCAAAAACTCATGACAAATCCTATTTTGACTTCAGATTACTTTGAACCATTTATTGAATTCATTTTCTACTAAAAAATTGGAATATGAAAGCCCCCATATTCAACCATAAAATTCCCACATTATAAAAAAGTTGTTGATGTAGCCCAAATCACTTAGCTAAGAAAATTATGGTTTAACTCATGATTTCAACCATAGAGAGTGCATTCCAAATACATAAACATCACACATGATTCAAACTTTGGAGATAATTCAAATTTCATATTTAAACTTGCATTATCTACAAAAAATAAACTACAACAAACAAGTTATTCACGACCCAAACTTTGCTACAAGTAAGATTAACATTCAACCATTAGAATCATACTCAAATTCCTTCAAACCAGCTACAACCATTAGAATATGAAGCTACAAATCGTTGATGCCTCAATTTTGAAAGACCCTGTCAAGTCTCACCCACCATTTTACCTTTTAACTCCTAATTTTTCAAAATTTACTTCTTTCATCTTCTCCAAACTACGCATTTTCCACTCTCCTATAAAATCAGTTGCATTCTATCCTCTAATCCTTCTTGGGTGTGGGTATATTCCTCTCATTAAGTTTTCTAGACTGATTAATTACAATTCCCTAATTTTCACCTCCACTAGCTCACCCCATTACCTCCAACACCAAGAATCCAGATTCTTCCACATTCAATTTGATGCAAAATTTTAAATGCAATGTGGGGTTACAATATTATACTAATGACCTCCACTTGCTTAGCTGTGGGATTTGATAAATTCCCAAAATTCAATAAAAAATAAATTCCAACACCTCCATTTTCCATTTTGAACCAAATTCAAACTTAATTAAAATGACTCCAACTTTGAGGGGCTAAGAGGAAAATGAATTAAATAGAAAAAATCATGCCTTCACAACAAAACTAAAACAAAAACCAAGAGAAAAATATTCTAGGGTGTGCATGATTGCCTATGCACCCAAATGCTCCTAAATCAAACAACTCGAGTAGAAGAAATGTTTCATGAAAGAAGTTCATGAACATTTGAAAACCATATGTTTGTTTTGAATCCACCATTATTCTTTATTCTCCTAAAATTTCTTCTTCCTCTTCTTCCAACATCTCTTCTCACCGTTCTTCATTCCTCTCATGGATTTGTAACCAACACGAACCATCCTCCTCCAACGATTCTCTTCTTTCCTAACCTCTTTCATGAGATCCAACCCACCAAAATATGACCGCTCCACCAAATTCCCTCATCATGCATGTCAACACTTACAACATACACACAAAAAATTTCCCCTAAAAATTCATGTAAATCAACAATTTCCATTTGTTCTTCTCCATACTTCTCAACCCTCATCATGCAAAACAATATCATCATAAAATGCAAACAAATTCACCTCCTCTTTCTTCACTATAATGTTTCTAGTGTCATTTTCAGCTGCAACCTTCATATCATCCTTCATTATGAGGTTTTCATCTATCTCATCTACTTTCACCATCATCTTCATGTATGCAACTGTCGTACCAATTCTCCCAACTATAGCATCTTCAACAACCAAATCTACAATATTCTCATGGAAATGGAAATATTCCATGCATCTGCCTCATTCTTGTCCTTTATCCTCTATTATATTCATCATTTCAATCAAATTAAACTCAAAATATCAAATTGTACCTCATTTTTTTTTGCTATTCCAATTTCTTGTCCTTCACTTTTTGTTGCACCATTCAACTCTTCATGGTCTTCTATCCAATCTCCTTCTAGCATCTGGTTTATTTTATTCACCTCCTCTTTCCATAGGAGTTCATCCTCTTCTTCACCCACTTTCTTATCAAACCTATGGCCTTCGAGCTTTGTTACATGTCTACTTCTACATCTTCATCTTTATTATTCTTTCTTTCATCAGGGCATGCTTCCACCACACATTCTTGCTTCTCATTTCTCTTAACTATCCTTCCATGTTGTGGTAATTCTAATTTTTCCAACTTTACATTTATATCCTCAATCATCCAATATATCCTCCTCTTTTTATATTTTCTCTAGGTTTCCCATATCGCAAGCTTCGTCCTTATGAGTCTACCCATCTCATTCGCTACTACAATACATCACACGCTCTACAAAAATAATTTCTCACAACACACTACTCTCTACCAAACAAAGACTCTAGAAGATGCTTCCTCTACCCACTCTCTCTTAGTAGAGGAACTCTACACCTTCTACCTAGCTTTATCTTTGTTGGAGGATAGTAGTCATTGATCCTCTTTCATGCCTTCAACAAACAAACTTTCTCACAACTCTCTCTTGTTGCTTCACAACTTCACTCTTTACCACTCCTCACCTACAAGTCCTGGTGCATACTCTACACTCTCAAGATCTTTTGGATCTAATACCATTTGATGCAAGATAAGATCTAATACTCCAAAACAAGTGTTACGACTCCAAAAATGTAAGTTATGGAAATTACAACCCATAAAGCAAATTCGTGCAACTCTGGAACTACACGAAAACTCACGACAAACTCTTTTTTGAAGATTACTTTGAAACATATATTAAATGCATTTTCTACTAAAAACTTGGAATATGAAATCCCCCATATTCATATGTAAACTTAGATCATAATTTTTATTCCAACAATTCCCTCAAATTTCACAGCCAAAAACTCCAAAAAACCCCATCAAATTCCCACATTGTAAAAAAGTTGTTGATGTAGCCCAAATCACTTAGCTAAGAAGATTATGGTTTAACTCATGAATTCAACTATAGAGAGTGCATTCCAAATAAATTAGCATCACACATGATTCAAACTTTGAGAGATAATTCAAATTTCATATTTAAACTTGTATTATCTACAAAAAATAAACTACAACAAACAAGCTATTCGGAACTTGCTACAAGAAAGATTAGCATTCAACCATTAGAATTAGACTTAAATTCCTTCAAAATAGCTACAACCAATAGCATATGAAGCTACAAATCTTTGGTGCCTCTTGATTTTGAAAGTCCTTGTCAAGTCTTACCCACCATTCTACCTTCTAACTCCTAATTTTTCAAATTTTACTTATTTCTTTCATCTTCTCCAAGCTAGGAATTTTCCACTCTCCTACAAAATCAGCAACATTCCATCCTCTAATCCTTCCTTGGAATGAGCATATTCCTCTCATTAATTTTACCAAGTTGATTAATTGCAATTCCCCAATTTTTACCACCACTAGCTTACCCCATTACCTCCAACACCAAGAACCCATATTTTCCACATTCAATTTGATGCCAAATTTTAAATACAAAGTGGAGTTACAATATGCCAAGAATGACCTCCAATTTCTTAGGCGTGGGATTTGAGAAATTCCTAAAATTCAATAAATAAAAAATTCCAACACCTCCATTTTCCATTTTGAACCAAATTTAAATTTAAATAAAATTAATGAATCCAACTTTGAGGGGTTAAGAGGAAAATGAATTAAAGAGAAAAGAATGCCTTCAGTACACAACCAAAACAAAAATCAAGAGAAAAAATATTCTACAGTGTGTAGGATTTTCTATGCACCCGAATACTCTTGCATCACATATGATTAGAAGTTTTTATATTAAATAAGGATGTAATATGAATCCACTAAATAAATATAATAAAGTTTTGATATTTTGACAAATTTCTCTATTGGATTAAGAATAATATTATGAGTATTGTTTATTGTTTAAAATGTAATGCCAAAATTAGAGGATCTAATTAAGTACATAAAATGAAACTCAGGTGTGAAGTAGAAAATAATCATGGTGTGAACCAGAATTAACCCAAGAGGAAGTCAGGAGATATCCCATCCTTCTGATAATCATAATGATAAAATAGACCAAATTTTGGCATTGTTGAATGAAACAAGGGATATAAATGGCACCATAGAACAAGAGGTTAGGGGCCAAAGTAGGATCAAAAAGGAAAATGAAGCATCTCAAGAAGGAGATGAGAATAGGCATGAATGTACTACCCTAATTGGGCAAGGTGAAAACCATTCTAATTTGAGAGTTGATAATCAAAAGATAAATCAGTTAGCTCTTGAGTTATCAAGAGACATGAAAAAGGTAATGCCACCTAATTTTGATGGAACAGTGAGCAGTGATGTAGCAGAGGCATGGCTCACAGAAATGGAAAAGTACTTCAAAATTTAAAAAAAATTCAAAAGTTACTAAGGTGGCTTGGGGAGCTACTAGCTATCAAGAGAAGCATCCACTTGGTGGATGAATAAGAAGATGGAGTTAGGGTTAAGTTCATTGAGCTTAACTTGAGATTAGTTTGTAGTCATCTTTAGGCAAAGGTGGTTACCACAACTTTTCTTCGACTAGAAGCTTATTGATTTTCAAAATTTATGACAAGGAGACTTGTTTATAGTGGAGTACTGGGAAAAGTTTATATGTCTCTTGAAGTACATACCCCAATACCAAAAGGATGATAGAATTAGGATAAGAAAAAATTTCATGAGGCTAAATTCCCAAATTGAAGGAGAAGTTGATGTTCATGGTCCTACAATAATGGATCAAGTTTTTGAGAAAGCAATAAAGTAGGAGCAAAATATGAAGTCTATTTCTACTTATCATGAAAAGAGAAATAAGAAGTACAATTGGTCACAATCTTCCTAGTCTTTTAAGAAGAGGAATGATAAGCAAGAATCTAAGAAGAAAAATGATAAGGGTTTCCATAATAATCAAAATAATTCCAAGAATGAGTAGAACAACAATAACTCCAGAAAGAATGGAGACAATTTGAGAAAATGTTTCGAAAGGTGAGAACTGCCTAGAGGATGTTTCTCTTGTGGAGGAGATCATTATGTGAATCAATGTCCGAATAAGTATGAAGGATCTCGACAACGTGGCAATCTATTACCTACCTATCAAGCAACATTTCAACAAAGGATCCATGCAGCATTGGATAATTCACAAGTGGAGTACTATATTACTCCAATTGAAACAAGTACATTATTTGGTGTTCCTATTTCAATTTTAATTGATACTGGGGCAACTAAAAATTTTATTACACCAAGAGTATTAGATAAATTTCCTAGAAAACCTATTTATATGGCAAAACCTTAGTCAATAGAATATGCTAACTAGATAAAAGCTCAAGTACAACAATGACTATGAAGCCAATGTTGATCTTTTGAGTTTTTCAACTAAGGTGAACCTATATGTAGCACCTTTAGGTTCCTATGATGTTTTCGTAGGAATAAATTGGTTGTGGAGGCATAGGGTTATGGTAGATTGTTTTGCAAAAAATAATAGAGTTTCTGGATGGCCTAGGGAATATTTTTTTATTACAAGGCACTCCAAGAGAAGTCAAGTTAAGGAAGATATTTGTTGTGCAACTAAAGAGGGCCAAGAAAAAGGGTGTCAACTCTTCGTAGTCAAAATGGAAAAGTTAGAGGATTTCAAGGAGTTTATCTTTCAAAATGACTTAAGGTTTTATGAGTCTTAAAAACTCCAAGGAATAGAAGATCTTAAGAATCAAGGAAAATCTAATATGGAGAACTACCCTTTTCTATGAGATTTTTAGGATGTATTTCCAAATGAACTTCTTGGATTACCTCCTAAAAGGGATTTTGATTTCTCCATTGATATAATTCCAAGTTCTAAACTAATCTCCAAAGCACCTTACCATATGACCACTGTGGAGTTGATGGAATTAAAGGCTCAACTACATGAACTATTGGTTAAAGGATTGAATAGACCCAATGTTTCACCCTGAGGAGTGCCAGTGATCTTTGTCAAAAATAAGGATGGTACCTTGCACTTATGTATAAACTATCATATTCTTAACAAATCAATGATAAAGAACAAATATCCTTTACCATGTATAGATAATTTTTTTATCAAATGTGTGGAGCAACAGTATTTTTAAAGATTGATTTATGATCTAGATGCCATAAGTTAAGGCTCAAGGATGAAGATATTCACAAAATATCCTTCAAAACAAGGTATGGGAATTATGAATTCATAGTATTACCTTTTGAACTGACGAATTCCCCTACAACATTCATAAATTTTATGAACAGTTTTTTTATAGATTGCTTGGATAAGTTTGTTCTAGTGTTTCTAGACGACATTCTTATATATTCTAAGAATGAGGAGGAACATTTCTAACAACTACATTTTGTTCTTCAACATTTAAGAGAACACAAATTGTATGGAAAGCTCTCAAAATATACATTCTTTTAGAAAGAAGTAAAGTATTTGGGTCATGTAATTTCAATAGAGAGAATTGTGTTGGAAGAATGTCAATGATGATGTTGCTTGGCAACATGAGCATGGAAGGTATATAATGATGCATTGCAGTGTTTTCATTGATTTCAACATTGTAACTTATGTGAAGATTTTGGTTGTAGATCATTTTGATTAGTTCTAACTGGTTTTTGAGTTGTTCAGGAAGAATTTTTCGCAAAATGGTTTGATCCAGAAAAGTAAGTTGTGTTGGAAATTGATTGTGTCAATTCTACAATTCAAGGTAACAATGCATCTATTTTTAGGTCCACACCAGTATGCAAATGAAGGTGTCACTCTGCATTTCTAACATTATTTTGGTGGACTTTATATATATCTAATTCCAAGATTTCATCATGTTTTGACAAGTGGATTAAGAGTTATGAGTAATAGAAGTTCAGCCTAGCAAATTATAGTTATTCTCTATGCAATGCATTTGTGTGGGAGATTTCGCACTTCTTCACAAATGAGTTTTTGAATTTTCACCTTTAAGGATAAGTTTCCAGATGGTAGTAGAGTATGGATTCAATTCGAATTGAATTTTGAGGTTCATGTGTTGAGATGTGGATACACAAATGAAGGTTTTTGTTACTAAGTCTTATATTGTACCAACCTAACACATTTGATGTTGTACGAAGGTTAAATAGGTATTGTGGTCTTATGTAGGACCTAATATAGGTCCATTCCAACCTATTTTAAGTTGTTTTGAGTTTTGTATCTTTGTTTGAAGTGTATATGAATTTTTTTGAGCCAACAAGCTATATATTGGGTGCTACCTCTAATTAGGGCATGTTGTTGTTTTAATCAGAAATGCAAATTAACAGAAAATTCAACACAATGAACAAAGAACACAGAATTTATCCTGGGAAAACCCTCCTTCTCGAGGGAGAAAAACCCAGCCAAAATATCTCTCTTATATATTGAATTTAAAGGAGCAGAAATCTGCTTACAATCTTGGCCACACACAAGGCCAATATAATGCAATAAAGAATTGCACCTCACTTAGATGCAAATACACAATTATATGATCTCTCCTTAATGTCGATCTGCTTTATGCAATAATATGATCTGTTGTAGATGCACGAACTCCTTGATAAGTGTGAATGTCTCTTTAGAATAAAATCGATGATCAAATGAATGAGCATCTCCTTCCATATATACAAAGTAAGGTGCCTCTTCACAAGCAAGGCGACTCTTCACAAGGGTCGGCCTCATTCAAGAACCAAGGCGACTTTTCATCTTGGGTCGGCCTTTAAAATAATATTTATATATCATTTATTATTTCGATTTTGAGAGAAGGATATCTCCCGCAGCTAAAACATCAACACTCCCTCTTAGCTAGGGAGGTATCCTTCCAGATATCCATGTCATGGAGTCTCTCAACATGACATCCAGAATGGCTACACCCATTTGAGAAAAAGTTCATCACGGAGTCTCTCAATGTGATATCGTCATGGAGTCACTCAACATGACGTCCACCATGGCTACTCCCATGTGTGGAAAGAAACATATGCACAAGTGTCCATCATGGAGTCTCTCAATGTGATGTGTCATGGAGTCTCTCAACATGATGTCCACCATGGCTACTCCCATGTGTGGAAAAACACAAGTACAAAGGGTTCATCAAGAGTCTCTCAACGTGATGTCGTCATGGAGTCTCTCAACATGACGTCCACCATGGCTACTCCCATGTGTGGAAAGAACCACATCTCTGTCTCAGAGATGGACAAGGGCTTGCACCTCACATTTCTCAGCTTAGAGAAATATACACTACAAGGGCTTTCACCTCTTACTTCTCCTCACAGAGAAATATACACTAACAAGGGCTTTCACCTCATACTTCTCGTCACAGAGAAATATACACTAACAAGGGCTTTCACCTCATACTTCTCCGTCACAGAGAAATATACATTACAACAAATCTTCATGATGATGTGACTCCCTCTGAAGCTCCAAGTACTTGCATCAACCTCCTGACCTCCTCGTCCAAGGTTTCCTCTGATGAATTGTCAGACTCCCTCTGAATGTTAATTCCTCCTCTTCGAAGAAACGTCTCCAGTTATGTGCCACCAACTTCAGTCCCATGGCAGCAAGTTGTGTCTTCATGTTTGTTCATTTCTTCAGCCTGCGTGTCTTCCTCACAGGATGCAGCAAGCTCTTCCTCCCTTGAATTCCTTATGCAATCTCTCATCATCCTTTTGCTCCTTGATCCGTCCTGGAAGCATTTTAGAGAGATTAATAATAGTTCAAAACTATCCCGAAGAGAAATATCAATGCTAGAAGCATACATGATTCACTATTCCCAATGTTATTGCATGAATTATTATTAACTATAAAATTCATGATCATTATTCAAACATAAAATACTTATCTCTTTATGTTGGTCAATAGATGTAGTCAGGTGCTTGTCTTGCAGTCTCTTCTCAGCTGTTAAATGTAAATGATAGAGTTCCCTGAAATCTCTGAAGCCTCAAATGTATACACCATAGGTAAATTTCCAAACTTTACACCAATGCGCAAAAGCTCATATGACTTGAAGAATGAACACTGTTTTTCAGACTTGAGCATTCCATTAAACTCATATCCCATACGACACAAGAATGAGAGGAGATAACATAGAACCTACACACTGTCTTCAGCAAGAACCAAAACATAACTCCATTACAGCCCGCACAGATCTTCAGAACAATGTCAAGAAACCAAAGTACCATCGCATCCACTCACACCAACAGCAGCTCGTGATTTTCCATATACAACCACACCATAGTCATATACTTCCAGATTTGTTCTCACAGTGATATCTAAACCTGACTTGCTGCCTTCAGACGCAATTCCTCCTAATATCTCTATATTGTTTTGTTGCTCCAATATTATAACAATAATCTATCACAGCTGAAGCTTCAAATATCAAACTCCTTGAAAGCACCTGAAGCTTAAAAATAAAATCAAATTCCTCCACACCTGGAAGTGATCTTAAATCTGCAATTGCTTCTGATCGAATTTCCCCTGAACCCGCTCTGATACCATGTTGTTTTAATCAGAAATGCAAATTAATAGAAAATTCAACACAGTGAACAAAGAACACAAAATTTATCCTGGGAAAACCCTCCTTCTCGAGGGAGAAAAACCCAGCCAAAATATCTCTCTTATATATTGAATTTAAAGGAGCAGAAATCTGCTTACAATCTTGGCCACACACAAGGCCAATATAATGCAATAAAGAATCGCACCTCACTTAGATGCAAATACACAATTATATGATCTCTCCTTAATGTCGATCTGCTTTATGCAATAATATGATCTGTTGTAGATGCACGAACTCCTTGATAAGTGTGAATGTCTCTTTAGAATAAAATCGATGATCAAATGAATGAGCATCTCCTTCCATATATACAAAGTAAGGTGCCTCTTCACAAGCAAGGTGACTCTTCACAAGGGTGGCCTCATTCAAGAACCAAGGCGACTTTTCATCTTGGGGTCAGCCTTTAAAATAATATTTATATATCATTTATTATTTTGATTTTGAGAGAAGGATATCTCCTCAGCTAAAACATCAACAAGGCCAACCTAATTGATGTTACAGTTGAAGTGGATATATATGTTAGATATTTTTGGTGTCTTGAGATATGGAATGAACATGTGATGTGTGGTGAAAATATCCTATATGTGAATATTATCATAGCAATGTGAATTTAAGTTGTAAATGTTGAGTAAAAGATTGAAGTGATGTGAATGCAGAGGAAAGAAGAGTGTTAGATCTGATTCAAATAAAGTGTGTAAAATATGTTTATTGAGATTCATTGGAACTATATTTCATGCATATGAAATATTTGATTGTAACAGTTCAAAATAGGTTGTGAGCCACCATCTATCTTCTATCTTTTTCTCTATGGAAAGTCATTCTACTTGGATAGTGATTCCACCTGCGGTGAACACTTTTGTAAATATACTATAACCAATCATAATATATTGTGAGCCAATCCTCACCATGTTTTCTCCCATTTTTGGTTTTCCATGTAAAAATCTTGGTGTTCATGTGTTATGTGGTGTTGTTAATGTTTCATACTTTCTTTCTTTATTACAGTTGAATATGCTTTAGTGATTGGATGTTTAATGTTTGAATGTTTTAATAGAATACTAATTCACCCCCCCCCCTCTTAGTATTTTGGGTGTTCAACAATTGGTATCAGAGCTTGGTTCCTTGGAAGGCGCTTAACTACTTGGGAAAGATATTGGAGGTTGAACACATGGCTGATAGAAAATTTCCTACTCCTTCAGAAGAGATTCTAACAATTGGAATCATAGAAGAAGATTACATTCTCGACACAGATGGAGAACTCAAAGTTTCCCTTGAAGATATTGAAAAGGTTGAAGATGAAAATGGAGATTTGAAAGAAATTAAGAGAGAAAATCAAGAAGTTTAGAGAAAGGCATAAGGAAGTCAGTGAGAAATTTAAGCAAGTAAATGAATCCATCGCTAGTCTAAAAGTGCAAGTCAAAGAAAAGAAAATAATTGAAGAATGTTTGGATGCAATGGTGAAAAGAAAATTAGAGGAATGTACAAGGCTTGAACAAGAAGTTGTGAATCTGAGATCAGATTTGGAGAAAGTAAGGAGTCATGAAGACAAATTCAAAACAAGTGCTACAAAGCTTGATGAAATGAATGCAAACCAAAAAGGCTCTAAAGACAAAGGTGGATTAGGGTTTGAGATAGGAGAAAGTTCAAATGTAGAAAAAAAGTTCAATGGACCAAAGAAGATTGAAGATAAGAAGAACAATGGCAAGTAGATCCATAATCAAAGGAATGAAGCTAAAAGACCACTAACCAAACAACCAAATGCTCAATGGTACTCATCTTTTAATGGTTCTTGTTATTATTGCAATAAGTTTGGACATAAGGCAATGGAATGTATAAGTAAAATGAATCAGCATGCTCCATCCTTTTCTGGTCAGTGTTTTACATGCAGAAGATTTAGTCATAAAGCTAGTGAGTGTAGAAGTAAAATGATGAATGGCTATAACAATGGTAGAATGATTTTATGTCTTCATGGCTATTGTTATACATGCTATGAATTTGGACATAAAGCTAATCAATGCAAATCTAGAATGAATGGAAGGAATATTGGTTAGAAGAATGTCATATGTTAAAATTGTAGTAGGCCTGGACACATTGCTAAGTTTTGTAGAAGCAAAAACACAAGGAAAGATAATATAGTAAAGAGGAATGAACTAGTAAAAAAGTTTGGTTAAGTAGAAACAAAGAAGGAAATGAAAAATATTTGGAGAAACAAGGAAGAGACAAAATTCAAGGAAGAATCTATACCATCCTCCAGTACAAATTTTTCCTCTAGAAACTAAGCTAAGAGTTATGGCTTAGGGGGAGCTTTAACGAAATTTTTTAATCCCCCACAAAAGAATAGGTGTTGATGCCTCAACATGAAGATATATTATGAATATCAACATGCTTGATCCATTGGTGAAGATTGTGGAAGAAAATATGATGATGCAAAAGTTTGCGAAGCTTCAGAAGTTAACTATGCATAAGATAAAGTGTTTCCAGCTTTATTGTTTGAAGCATTTAATGCAAAAGTAGGTCAAATCAAAAGATTACAAGTGATTTCACAAAGGAATTTGAGAAGGATCAGAGCAATGAGGAAAGAATTCAATGTGTTCAAGGTGAATTGAGATTCAGTGCATCAAAACACTAGTTTGGTAAGCGAAAAAGGTATTTGCAAATATGTTTACCCTAGTTTTTGAAGAAATTTGTTTGAAAAGCAGTTTGAATCTATTTTTCAATGGTTGCACTAGGGGTTGTTGAGGTAACAAATAAACCATAACCTAAATTCAAGAAATATCCTACAAAATCCATAGAAGATGACACATTGGGTGCATTTTCTCATATTCCTTATGGTTTTTTTCCAATTGAGGATATTAGGATCTATATTCATGGTAAAATGGATGAATACCCACACTCTAAGCTAGGAGATTTGTGGGTAAATGAGCTAATTGGAGAATATTTCACCCTAAAACCAAAATATAAAAGCCTAGTTGCGAAGAAACTGGATGTATGGCAATGGTTTCCAAAATTTTGCGATGAGGAAAATTGGGCTAGAATGGCACTTAGAAAAATCCATGATCAATTTGTTTGGATTGATATGTCTAGTATGATAACTAAGGAAGTGATAAGAGAGGTTACTAGTCTATGCTCCACCAGACTTGTTCCTATTTTAAAATCCATCAAAAATGAAGTGGTTATGGAACTTATTGGTGCTACTTATGACAAGAGAGCCCTAATCATCAATACTATCAGAAATCTTGTTGTTAGGTATGTTGCAATGGTTATTGGATACAAGATCTATTTTACCAACAAGGAAAATTTATTGTTTTCCACTACAATTAATGTGGCATATGAAATGGTTGAAAAGGGCATATATTACGATCTTTGTGAGTTGCTTAGGAAAAAATTGATGGAGAACCTAAAGCAAACAAAGGAGAAGAATTATATATTTAACTATGACACTTTGGTTATGTGTTTTCTATTTTATTTCTTAAAGGAGCTTCCTAGAACTAGAAGTGTTACCTGGTTGAAAGGAAGACCAGTTGCTCACCAGATTGTAAATTTCATGAGAAGTCTTGGAGATGTTAAATCACAAGATGAGGCTCTTTTGCTTTCTTTGTAGTATTTCAAAGGATAATGCATGATTTAGAGAAAGAATCGCAAGGAAAATAGTTTAAAAATACAAGAATGACATCACATTTTTTGGTCTACAAACGAATGTATCATGGAGGCAATGGAACCAAGAACTATATTGGATCCTAAATTAGGATATGAGGTGACAGAAGATCTTGTTGGTTTTGCTAAAATTTTGTTGAAGAGTCCCAAAGACACCACAAAAGCAAGATATGGCACATATGAGGAGAAATCCATGGAGGTGCACATGGAACAGAGGAAACCATAGATAAAGAAAAAGGTTGATAAAATGGTTGACCAATATGTGGAGGAAATGGGTATTCCAAAAGAGCAAGTGTAGTTTGTGAGGGAAAAAGCTAAGACAGAGTCAAGTGGTTTAGGAGCAACCATAAGAAGATCTAGTAGGATAACTACCACTCCTCCTACTATATAGAAGTCCTATGGGACTACAAATTCTATTAGAGATAAGAGGAAAACAATTTCTAGTCCTTTGGTATGAGAGAAATCCCCTTTGATTATGCAAACCACAAGAGATGAGAAGAAGAAAACTGCTACTACTCCACCACCTGTTGCCCCTGTCAAGAGAAGAGTAAAGTAAAAATTTGTGAGAGGGTTACAAGTGTAAATGTTGCAGAAGAAGAAGAAGAATTAGGAGAAGAAGGACCACAGTTGGTCTAGAGAAGGAGAAGTGATGCTTCACAAGGTGAAGCTAATGCCAAAAGAAGAAGGTTTGACATTATTGACACTGAGAGTGAAGAGGAGATCAAGGAAGAAAAGAAGAAGTTTGTTATCCACATGAGAAAAGAAGCTACCAAGAAGGTGTCATGAGAGAAAAAGAAGAACAAAGATACAAGTCAAAATAAGACTCTGGGTAAAAGCAAAGAAAAAGAACAAACAAAACCAGTAAGGACTCACTCACCTATGAAATTAGAGGCATTGTTCAATAGTATTTTATAGATTGAGATGCTAGGAGAGACCACAACTCTTTACAAATATTCATATGATTTGGATAACGCCACCATTATTGAAGCTATTGTTAAATAGATTGTTGTTCTTGAGGTTGATATGAGAAATATCAAGAAGCATATTCTTGTAGACTTGTGGAATATTTTGTTAGAGAGAAGGAAAGAAGCTATAGAAAAGGAAGAAAGGCTCAAGGAAGAAGCATTGGAAAGAATAAGTACTCCTCTCTCTGAAGATGACAAAGTTGCATTGACCATAGTATTCAGCAAAGAGCTAAGAACTAAGCAAAGGGTGACAACCCTTATGGAAAAAGATAAAAGTGATCTTGAAAGAACCAAAAAGGAAAGCATTGACAAAGAAGAAGAGATAGCATAAAATTTGGGAATGATATCAAAAGATAGGGTAGAATTGAATGTTGAAAACCCTGCTCTAGAACAAGATAATGAAGAAGAGGTACAAATATATGATTCCCAACATGATCATGATGCAAATGAATAAGTTTCACAAGACAACACACCTCTAAAATTAGAGAACATGACAAAAAATAGTGTTGAGGATGCAATGGTCAGAGAAGACATTGCAAAAGAAAACACCACTCCTCCTTTGGTACAAGAAAAAGCTACTCTAATCAATACAAAAAACCCTGTAGAGGAAGAGAATAAAAATAAGGATGATAATGAAGAGAATGTTGATGTGGAGAAAGAAGAATAACATGAAAAATAAGGTGAAGATAATAATAAGGATGCATCAAAAGATGCACAAAAAAAATAGAAAAACCAATAGACTCCAGAAATGTTGAAGAAAAGAGCTCAAAAGGAAAGGTTGTGGAAACAAAAAAGGTTTCTGGTGAATCTTCCAACTCCTCTGGAGATTCCTTGAAAAATCTATTGAGTATACAGCCCAAGTTCCAACATGTTGTGTCATCACAACTACTACAATTTTTGATACAACAAGGTAGTGTAGACTTGGATAAGACCTCTCCCCTTCATAAATTACAATTGGGAGATGTATTTCATGTATCTGCTTGAAAAAAAATTATTGAGAGACTATAAAAGTGGTGAACTAATGGAAAAGGCAATGAAAGCACTTCAAGAGACCATACCTGGTGCAAATATTGATGCATCACTATCTAGTATAGAAAATCTAGAATTGTTAATTGATTCTTGTAAGATTTATGCATCTAGATTGAAAGAATAAGTAGAGAAAGAAGTGGAAAAGAGAATCAATGATAAGAAAATGCTAGAAATTACTAAGAAATGTGTCATTGCACAAAAAAAAAAATAGAATTATTGAAGGATGTTGAAGGATGCATGGATGAGACAAAGGATCTATATCAATATGGCATGAAGTGGCCCAGAGCCACACAGAGAATAAGGAGATGGACTCTATTGAGTCTCAAATTAATAATGCCTCAAGTGCCTATGATCTAGTTGTTGACCTAACTGGAGAAACAAGGAATCTAATAGAAGACATTCATAAGAAATTATTTCAACTACAAGCCCAGAAAGAACACATCATCCTCCAGTTTGGAGAAATAAGGGATCTTGTCAAACCCAAATTTATACTTGTTTCAAAAGCTCTTTTGAGTGTGGACAAAGCCAAGTGAATGAATTTGGTACCTGGTATTCCAAAAGGAGAAGAATTACTATTAGATTTTGAAACTCAGTGTACATTGCTTGCGAAAGAAAAGAGAGAATGGGAAGAAGGCATGCAAGCTTAGCAATACCATTTGCAGAAGTTGCAGGCATCAACCACCTTCGGTCGACATATTTCTCACTTCTTTTTATGCATTTCTAGTATTTCAGTTCATATTCTTTGTACATATGTGGACTATATAGTGTTTTTTTCAAGTACTATTTTTGGTTTTTGCTCGATACATGACTCAAGGGGAGTCAATCTATTATTTTCAGATTGCATATATGCTAACATTTCTCAAGGGGAGTTCTAGTGAAAGTCATAATTGTTGTATAGGCAACCTTTTCCCTTGTTTTCAAAGGGGGAGAATGTTTCAAAGATTTTGGCATGTTTCCATGAATGACAAAGGGGGAGATTGTTTAAAGAATTTCATTGATGATTTTGTTCAACAACATGATCATGGAAGGTATATAACAATGCATTGCAATGTTTTCATTGATGTCAACATTGTAACTTATGTGAAGATTTTAGTCGCAAACCATTTTTATTAGTTCTAACAGGTTTTTTAGTTGTTGAGGAAGACTTTTTTGCAAGATGGTTTGACCCGAAAAAGTAAGTTGTGTTGGAAGTTGACTATGTGTCAATTCGGGTAATTCAGGGTAACAGTACATCTATTTTTGGGTTCACATCAATCCAGAAATGAAGGTTTCACTCTACATTTCTAATATTATTTTGGTGGATGTTAGATGTATCTAATTCAATATTTCATGATGTTTTGACAAGTGGATTGAAAGTTCTAAGTAACAAAATTTTAGCCTAGTAAATTATGGTTATTCTTTGTGCAGTGCATTTGTGTGGGAGATTCCACAAATAAGTTTTTGGCTTTGCACTTTTGAGGATAAGTTTTTAGATGGTAGTAGAGTATGGATTTCATTTGGCATTGAATTTTGAGATCCACATGTCAAGATGTGGATACATAGTTGAAGGTTTTTGTTACTAAGTCTTACATTGTGCTGACCTAACATGTTTGATGTTGTGTGAAGGTTAAATAAGTATTACGATGTTATGTGGGATCTAATATAGGTCCATGCCGACCTATTTTAAGTTGTTTTGAGTTTTGTATCATGGTGTGAAGTGTGTATTAAAATTTTGTAGACAACAAGCTATATATTGGGTGCTACATCTAATTAGGTCAACTTAATTGATGTTAGAGTTGAAGCAGATATATATGTTAGATCTTTTCAGTGTCTTGAGGTATGGAATGAACATGTGATGTGTGGTGTGAAGATTCTACATGTGAATATTATTAGAGAAGTACAAATTTAAGTTGTGAATGTTGGTTAAAATATTGAAGTGATGTGAATACAGAGGAAAGCAGAGTGTTAGATCTAATTCAAATGAAGTGTGTAAAATCAATTTATTGAGCTTCATTATAACTATATTTTTTGCATATGAAAGATGCAATTGTAATATTTAAAAATAGGATGTGAGCCACCATCTCTCTTCTATGTTTTTCTCTGTGGACAGTGAGTCCACCTGCAGTGAGCACTTCTATGAATATACTATAATGGATTATAATATATTGTGAGCTAATCCTCATTGAGGTTTTTCCCATTTTGAATTTTCCATGTAAAAATCTTGGTGTTCATGTGTTATGTGGTGTTGTTAATGTTTCATGCTTTATTTCTTTATTACAGTTGAATATGCTTTAGTGATTGGATGTTTAATGTTTTATGGTTTAAGAGAATATTGATTCACCCCCCTCTTAGTATTCTAGGTGTTCAAAAAATTGCAGTAGATCCATCAAAGATCAAAGCCATTCTGGAATGGCCAATACCAAAAAATGTGCATGAAGTGCATAGTTTCATGGGTTTAGCAAACTACTCTAGAAAGTTTGTGTCTAACTTTTCTAAGATTGACTATCCTATCATTTCTCTACAAGGAAAAGGAAAATGATTTTATTGGACAGAAAAATTTTAGGATGCATTTGAACTAAAAGAGAATTTAACTTCGTCTTCAATATTGAAAGTCCTTGATCCAGAAGGCCAATTTGTAGTTATCATTAATGCTTCAGGAGAAGGATTAGGTGGGGTTCTTATGCAAAAAGGGAAAATTATAGCCTATGATTCAAGAAAGGTAAATAAATATGAGCATAATTATGCTCCTCATGATCTTGAATTGGAAAAAAATGTGCTTACCTTGCAAATGTGGCAACATTATTTGTTAAGAAATTCTTTTGAGCTAATGTCACACCATCAAAGTCTTAAACATTTATTCACCCAACCGTATCTCAATGCTCTATAAAGAAGATGGTTAGGGTTGATATCTGACTATGATTTTGAGATAAATTATATAAGGGTAAGGAAAAATGAGTTGTAAATGATTTGAGTTGAAGAAGATGCATTTCATCAATGATCTCTATTCACTCAGATTTCAAAAACTTGGTAATACAAAAGTTTGTGGGAGATGAGTATTATGAGCAAGTTAAGCAAGCTCTCTTAGACAATCCTCAAGGTTCAAGTTATGATGGGTTCTATTTTGAACCAAATAGACTTTTAAGGTTCAAAGGAAGAATGCATGTTCCAAACTCTGAGGAGTTAAGAAATATCGTGTGGAAAGATGTTCATTTTGCACCATATTCAAGACACCTTGGAGTGATAAAACTCTTAGTAGATGTGAAACCAATTTATTTCTAGAAAGGAATGAAGAGGGATGTTGCAAGATTTGTAGCATGATGTTTGGAATGCAAGAGCGTAAAGTTTGAACATCATCACTTAGTAAGACTTCTATATCCCCATGAAATTCCAGAGTGGAAGTGGCAAATCATTAGTATGGATTTTGTACAATGTCTTCCTATGTCTATAAATAGGCATAATGTTATTTTGGTAGTGGTGGATAGACTCACCAAGGTATCTCATTTTATACCTAGGAATCTAAAAGATGAAGCATTGGTCACAGCTCATAAGTTTGTTTAGGAAGTATTTAGATTTCATGGAGTTCTTGAGAAGATCATCTCAAATGGGGATGCACGCATGATGTCAAGGTTTTGGTAAACCTTATTTTCTTCACTTGAAACTCAACTAAATATAATCTCAACTTATCATCCTAAGACATAAGGCCAAACTAAAAGGGTAAACCAAGTTTTGGAAGATTTATTAAGGATGTATTACATGGATCAACAATACAAGTGGGAGGATTATCTTTTGTTTGTAGAATTTGCATACAAAAATTCCTATTAGTTTGTAATAAAGATGGATTCATTTAAAGAATTTTACACAATAAAGTGTTGAACTCCTATAAGCTAGGATAAGCTAAAATATAGGATTAACCTTTAGCCAAAAATATTATTTGAAATGAAGGAGCAAATCAAGTTGATCAAGAAAATATTTGTGGAAGCAAATGATAGAAAAAATCTATGCTAATGCTAAGCGTACAACAAGACCGTTCTTAGTAGGAGAAAATTTCTTTTGAGGGTCAAACCTCATAAGAGTACCATAAAGTTTGCAAGGTCATCCAAACTAGATCCTATATTTGTGGGTCCCTTCAAAGTTCTCGAAGCGATTAACCTGATTGTTTATAGAATTGCTCTACCACCAGGTCTTGCCCAAATGCATAATGTGTTTCATGTTTCATATCTTAAAAAGTATATAATAGGTGTTAACCATATACTTAACTGGAATGCACTACAGGTATAGGATCTAGGAGTTGTAACGATCGAGCCTCTCAAGGTGCTCGAAATATGCAAGCTTTTCCTACATGAGAGGTTACTCAGTGCAAGGTCTAGTGGGACCAGTATGCAGAGGACAATGCTACATGGGAGGATTATAATAAATTTTACCAAAAGTTTCCTCCTTTATTTTATGCTTTTCAAATTTCTAAAGAAATCTTGTTTAAGGTTTTGTTATGATATATTGAATCATTGGGGATGATGATCCTTATGGGGGAGATATGTTACACTCCAAGTTTACTTTACAAATTACTTTAAAATTTTTACATTAAAATGTGTCTTTCTATTTGTTGATGACTATATGTTAATTGACATTTTGATGAAATCAAATGCAATGCAATGTGTTTTGATTTTAATGGTTCTTATTATTATTGAATCAAGATTATGATGATTTTGTGATTAATACAAGCTAACTATTTGATTGGATTTTTAAGTGAAATGCAAGACCAAATTCTTACCCTCTAAAGGGAGAGGGAGAGTATCACCGGAGAGAGAAGTTTAGACTTCAGAAATAAGAAATTTTATGCCAAATGAGTTGAAGCACACACTCACATAAGTCTAAGTAATCAGTTTGGGTAAGTACCCTAATCCTATTGTTGAGTCAATTATTGTGTTTCGTCTAAGTTAGGTTGATTCATAAGGTTAGGACAAACTTTGTTGAGTCTTTGGCCTATTCTATTTCGATAAAGAAAAATAAAGTGATATATAAGAATCATTTTTGTTTCTTCAATTTTTCAATTTTATTGATATTAAGTCAAATCATATAATATTAAAATGTATTAAATAAAAATATGTATGATATATATATAAATGTATAAGAATTAAATAAATATATATATATATGTATATGTATATATATATAAATGAAGATATATATATATATATAATTATTATACTAATGGTAGATTATTTGTGCTTATAAAAGCATGTAATAAGGTAATTCAAATATATTATTTGCTAGAACTTCATGGAGCATAAAAGCCACCATGGAAGGCCTTTTATGAGGCAAAGTAAATGAAAATAAAGCCATAGTGATGGCCATCTTAGTGGAACATCTTTTCTAATAACAATTCAAGCCACCAAGTGATAGTTTTAATTGTTAATGAATGCTTATTTATCAATCTTTGTATGCATCATAATGGAGTGGCATAATGAACCATTGGTCGAGCCCTTTATGAGGCGATAACTTCTATTTTGGGCATGCTAGTTAATATAGAATGTTTCACCAAACTAAAAAGAGGCAGTTGGTAATTAATACCAATGATTTAGGGCGAGGTTGCAGGCATTAGGAGAGGAAAAAGAATATCATTTGCATCATTATTCACTCTCAGCTTTTGGGGAGAGAGCAACAATGGGGAGGCGACAGGTAGAGAAGTTGATTATTTTTTTCTCATGGGCTTTTTGGGAGCGACGGTGAGGAGAAAGGGAATAGCATGGGACTATATGTTCCAAAAAGATTGTGGCAGTTCAATAGCATCACATTCAGGCAGAGTTATTTATGTTTGAGCTTATATTACATAGTATTTAAGTCTTTCATATATGTAATATATATAGACAATACTCTCTTTTTCGAGCAAAGAGATTTTGTTTGTTATTAGTTTTGGTATTTTGCTAAAGGAGTTTTACAAGAAAATTTTGAGTTTCAACATTAGCAAGTTGGGTTTTTATTAGGAAAACTATGTCAACATTGTGATTGTGATATTAGAATTTCAAAAGTACAAAACAGAGAGTAACTCAGGCATGTTTACATACTTTATTATTTCAATTTTGTTGTCTCTAGAGTTTGATTTTGTTTGAATTTTTGCATCAATCCAAAAACAACAAAATTCAAACACAATAAAAAACTCAAAACAAAAAAATTGAAATCATTATGGATTGTGGAAATCTCATAGCATTAATACTCTTTTTTTCCTGTGTAAATTTATAGTTTCATTCTATAGTTTTTAGTTTTAAAAAGCTGAAAGAATAGTTATTTCTTTTGAAGAATATTAGATGTTAAAACAAAGAAAGATTGGTATGATTTTTCTAGTTTGTAACAAGAATTTATGTAATATTTCTTTCATTCTAAGATGGACAATAGAATAGAAAGTTATTTCTCAGCTGTGTTAAGTTGAATGATTTATTATATTTTCTCAGGAAGAGTATAATTTCAATTTTTTTTATAAATATTTATATTTATATATGTATGTATACATATATGCATTCAAAATGAAATATATAAGAATGTATATGTATATATTGATATCTATATTAATAAAATGTAAAGGATATTTCATGTTATGTAATTATAAATTAAAAGATAAGCTAGATGCTTATACTGATGAGATAACTAAATGAAATCAACTTTATAATCTAATTTATTGAAATATTTTCAAACACTTCAATATAGTATTCTTTCAAATAAAAGAAGTTGGTATTATATACTATATTTAACTAGCTCTATTATTGTGTTCTTGTGCAAAGAACCATGAGGAAAACCATAGAAAAATTCTAAGCTATTTGAAAAGAAGTGATCTTTTTATTAATGATCAATATTATTTTATTTTATTTATTTGGAAAGTAGTCAAGAACTTAAATGTGAGACAAAGTGTCTCGAATTGATGACATTGTTTGATAACATTGTAAATCATATGTGCTTAAAAATAGGAGATTATTTTACTCTTAAGATTTGAGTGCAAGTACTTGAACAAGTGACAATTTTCAAGTCCCAAGATGTTATGAGAACGTAACATGGGTGTTCAAAATCAAGAAAGCATATCCACCTTAGTCGTTTATCGACTTTAGTAAGTTATTATTTTATGATTTAGTATCCTTAAGAAATGTTAATCAAGCAAGTCAAACATTCAGTCGTGTTAAACCTTAGGTCAAGGAGGTTTCCAAGTTGAGTTAGAGGTGTGTGAACTTATGAGTTCACTTCCTAAGGAAGTGTTTGATATGTTTCAAATATTTGGCCAAAGTAATGCAAAAGTCTATGCTTGCATTAGTTGGTTCATCATGATGATACTGCATATCCAGTCAAATTGATCATACTTAGTTAGAGATGTCTAAATTTGTATGGTTGATTGGTTATGTAGGACACAACACTAAAAACTCATATGGCATACTTATGGGCTCCTTAGTTTATACTTGTAGTACCTCCGCTTTTGGTCCTTCATGTGTATGAGTAAGTTGCTTATTTGTGACTTGTGAGGTCTTGTTGTTTTTATCATTCAATTTAGTTGGTCAATTAAAATATAGATATAATACATGATCTCCCAATTTGACTAGATCTATCAAGAATTAGATATGAGAGAGATCCTTCAAACCACCACCCTCTAAATGAGACATGGATAATAATTTTGTTATAGGAACATTAGGACACATTACAAAATCAATCTTATACTATTTCATGAATTTTATGATTGGATGTTTATATGTGTTCTTATGCTTTGTTTTATCTATATTCTAGTGTATATATGTAGATAATGTAACAATCCCAATCATAAGAAATATACTTGTATATAATAATTCAGGAATGCATGACGAGAATCATGATAAAATTATTGTAAGATTGATCATTTAAATAACTTAATCAATCACATACTCTTATATGGTTAAATTAATTGAACCACATGTAATTGAATCATGAACTATGATAGTATTTATAAATAATAAATATTAATCACACAAAGCTCATATATATATAAAATATAGATATAGTATGTTAATTCCTCTTTTTCTGATTATTCTAAACATTTTACTTATATTATTTAAATTTCATTAATTTAATCAAATTTATATTGTGAATGAACTTATGACAATAGAGTTAAATTTAATATTAGCAGAGGTAATGTCAAATTTAATATTGTCATAAGATTTTAATTAAATGGGAAATATCTGAGAATGGATGCCACATTTTTTTTGAAGCTTTCTGCCAACTGTCCTCGTGCCTTGTCTCTACTCCAACATTTATACCATGCAACGATGGCAACCCAGGAGATGACAAGCTCTTTCAGGAATTCTGTCAAACAGAACACGTGCCTTGTCTTTGCAT
>VDFB02322222.1:0-26536 GCA_007258455.2 Sequoia sempervirens | reverse complement strand
GTTAATGAATGCTTATTTATCAATCTTTGTATGCATCATAATGGAGTGGCATAATGAACCATTGGTCGAGCCCTTTATGAGGCGATAACTTCTATTTTGGGCATGCTAGTTAATATAGAATGTTTCACCAAACTAAAAAGAGGCAGTTGGTAATTAATACCAATGATTTAGGGCGAGGTTGCAGGCATTAGGAGAGGAAAAAGAATATCATTTGCATCATTATTCACTCTCAGCTTTTGGGGAGAGAGCAACAATGGGGAGGCGACAGGTAGAGAAGTTGATTATTTTTTTCTCATGGGCTTTTTGGGAGCGACGGTGAGGAGAAAGGGAATAGCATGGGACTATATGTTCCAAAAAGATTGTGGCAGTTCAATAGCATCACATTCAGGCAGAGTTATTTATGTTTGAGCTTATATTACATAGTATTTAAGTCTTTCATATATGTAATATATATAGACAATACTCTCTTTTTCGAGCAAAGAGATTTTGTTTGTTATTAGTTTTGGTATTTTGCTAAAGGAGTTTTACAAGAAAATTTTGAGTTTCAACATTAGCAAGTTGGGTTTTTATTAGGAAAACTATGTCAACATTGTGATTGTGATATTAGAATTTCAAAAGTGTAAAACAGAGAGTAACTCAGGCATGTTTACATACTTTATTATTTCAATTTTGTTGTCTCTGGAGTTTGATTTTGTTTGAATTTTTGCATCAATCCAAAAACAACAAAATTCAAACACAATAAAAAACTCAAAACAAAAAAATTGAAATCATTATGGATTGTGGAAATCTCATAGCATTAATACTCTTTTTTTCCTGTGTAAATTTATAGTTTCATTCTATAGTTTTTAGTTTTAAAAAGCTGAAAGAATAGTTATTTCTTTTGAAGAATATTATATGTTAAAACAAAGAAAGATTGGTATGATTTTTCTAGTTTGTAACAAGAATTTATTTAATATTTCTTTCATTCTAAGATGGACAATAGAATAGAAAGTTATTTCTCAGCTATTTTAAGTTGAATGATTTATTATATTTTCTCAGGAAGAGTATAATTTCAATTTTTTTTATAAATATTTATATTTATATATGTATGTATACATATATGCATTCAAAATGAAATATATAAGAATGTATATGTATATATTGATATCTATATTAATAAAATGTAAAGGATATTTCATGTTATGTAATTATAAATTAAAAGATAAGCTAGATGCTTATACTGATGAGATAACTAAATGAAATCAACTTTATAATCTAATTTGTTGAAATATTTTCAAACACTTCAATATAGTATTCTTTCAAATAAAAGAAGTTGGTATTATATACTATATTTAACTAGCTCTATTATTGTGTTCTTGTGCAAAGAACCATGAGGAAAACCATAGAAAAATTCTAAGCTATTTGAAAAGAAGTGATCTTTTTATTAATGATCAATATTATTTTATTTTATTTATTTGGAAAGTAGTCAAGAACTTAAATGTGAGACAAAGTGTCTCGAATTGATGACAATGTTTGATAAGATTGTAAATCATATGTGCTTAAAAATAGGAGATTAGTTTACTCTTAAGATTTGAGTGCAAGTACTTGAACAAGTGACAATTTTCAAGTCCCAAGATGTTATGAGAACGTAACATGGGTGTTCAAAATCAAGAAAGCATATCCACCTTAGTCGTTTATCGACTTTAGTAAGTTATTATTTTATGATTTAGTATCCTTAAGAAATGTTAATCAAGCAAGTCAAACATTCAGTCGTGTTAAACCTTAGGTCAAGGAGGTTTCCAAGTTGAGTTAGAGGTGTGTGAACTTATGAGTTCACTTCCTAAGGAAGTGTTTGATATGTTTCAAATATTTGGCCAAAGTAATGCAAAAGTCTATGCTTGCATTAGTTGGTTCATCATGATGATACTGCATATCCAGTCAAATTGATCATACTTAGTTAGAGATGTCTAAATTTGTATGGTTGATTGGTTATGTAGGACACAACACTAAAAACTCATATGGCATACTTATGGGCTCCTTAGTTATACTCTTCATGAAGGGTAGGGCCACTTCCAGTTGGAAGGTGTGTGGGGGACCATTTTTTTGTGGTTGGAGATAAAGTGCTCAAGTGATGCTCTCCCTCTTCTAGACAACAACACTAAGGCTTGTGAAACAAAAGCATTTTCCAGATATAAAATACTTGACCTTGTATCATTATTGTATTATGTAAACTTATATATTTGAAAGTATTACATATATGAATTGTAATTTAAAAATTTTATCCTAATTCTCAAGTTGAAATTAATATAGTTCAATTTCAAATGTTGTATTATACATTCATAATTTGATCGTATGCAATAAATGATGTACGAAAATGATTTTTTTTACTATCATATTTTTAAGCATATGTTTGTATTTACTTCTATGGTAAAAACCTAAGTATTTACTTTTTAGTATGAGTATGTTACAATTTTAGAGATTGAAATATTTACATACAACTTATAGTCAAAAGTAAATCAATTTCTTATTTAAAAAAATTTAATACTTATATGAATTTATTATTTTAAAATTAAAATCACTTTATATTTAAAACATATAATTATAAAATAGCTTATTTTTATATATTTTCATCATAATTTTATAATATTTAATATTTTTATTAATTTTATATTATTAAATTAATATAATTAAAAAAAATAATATAGAATATTTATCTCTAAGAACCATAAAATGTATACTAAGGGAGAGGGCCCAATGGTAGAGTGGGCTCCTATTGTAGCGATAGGAGCTAACAGCCTGGGCCCCACTTAATAACAATATAAGACCCAAATTTTTTAAAAGAGTTATACTAATATGATATGGTAGGTACATGTTAAATAAAAAAAATGTTCTGTCAATGATAGAGTAAATACTTTCCACCTTCCCAAATTTAGGTGAATGTAAATAGATATTTTTATTTGCATAATATATGTACTAATACATTAAAACTAAGTTTACATATACAAAACCTATTTACATTTCAACCACAATAGATTCGACAACTGACCAACTTGGAAATATATTTGAATATATTACAAAGAAAAATGTTCCATTATTCATGCCTGATTAACAAACTTATTGTTCCACTATGTCCAACTATACCAATCTTTCAGTAAATTTACCTTGCAAAAATTGAAAACCAACTCTCAAGCTCAATATGCAATATTAATTTAATAAAATGAGGACTCATTATTTCAACCATATTTCATAATTATACATGATATTTAATAAATCTACACAAAATAATAAAACAAAAAACAATTTCAAATTTCTCATATTAGCTTTCAAATCACACTATAACTAATATTACCAACCCAAATTTCTAACCTCTCAAATCACATTAATATGTACCATTCACAACCCAATTCATATCACTTCTACCATTAATTCCAAGTATGCAACCTCAAATTCCCTCCAACAATTCAAAATTCTCCACTTGCACCTATCTTTTCAAATTTATACAAGTCAATTTAGCCTTATTTCTACAAGTCACCACAAATGTGCATTGCAAGCTAGCCTTATTCAAAATTCAAATTTCTTAGTTTCAATTTCAGGCACCTATTCAAGACTATTTGAAGACAGCTCTTGCAAACTTCCTTCACATGCCTATTGCAGCTTCCATAGTATGTATATTTCAAATTTGTTTTAAGATTACAACTATATAAACTATTCAATGTATGATTATTATTCATATGTATTATGATTTTATTCAAAGGGTAAAAGTACAAACTTGTGTCACACTTTATAAAGGAATCAACCAACATGAAAAAAATTCTCAAATTCGACCACATAAAAGTGGTCTTTATGTTTAAAGTTTCAAAATGATGTAACATAATAAAATGTAGAAGTTTTGTTGAAGTTTATTCCCATAATTTTTTTAGATTTTTTAAAAATTGTTTTGATATTTTTTTATCAATCTAAGAGCAAATTTTGCATTGTTGAAAATTTTAAGAAAAAGTGACATTCAGTTGATGTCAAGAATTTACAAATAGAAAAAACTTCATTTTCTCCTAATTTTTTTTCCAAATAGGTGACTTCAATAACTTGGGCATGGAATTTTTTTTTGAAATTTTGATCTATATTTTTCTCATAATAACGTTTTAAAATTAAACTTACCAGAATTTGATAGTTTTTAGTTGATGTCAACTATTGTTTACTTTTTTTTTCATTTAAAAAAAAAAATTATACCCTTTTGAAGATGATTATCTCCTCTAGGGTACCATATATTTTCCATTTTTTTTATAATGTTTTACTATTTTTTAAATTTCAAATCAACCTCTTTTTGAACTTGAACAACCTACTTGCATTGTTTTAAAATATTTATATACTAAAACTAATCAAAATATATATATATATATATATGGATTCAGCACCGCGAGCTCTACAATTTTTTATTTTTTTTAAATAATTGTGGTTGAAGAAATATTTATCAGAAGTTGGAAGTTTCAAAAATATTCAAAAAATGGTGACTTTGTTGCCAAGTGGGATGCCACTTGGATAGTTTCTGCCAAATGGGTTTTGATTGGAACCCATTCGACCGAAAGGGTTCCAGTCGAAAAGGATTCAACCAAACTATTTTGATTGGAACCCTTTCAATCGAAAACATTTTTTTATTTTTTTATTTTTTTGGCTTTTTTGGCTTTTTTAGTTTTTTTTAATTATTAACTTACAAAAATTTGGAGTAAAAAATATTGATTTCAATAGGGGCATAGTTATATTCTTAGATACCATGATCTAAAACAAATTTGGAGTGAAAATATTTTTTTGCCTTTTTTGGGTTTTTTTAATTATTAAATTATGAAAATTTGGAGTAAAAAAACTAATTTCAATAGG
Organism: Sequoia sempervirens; assembly: GCA_007258455.2. Lineage (NCBI taxonomy): Eukaryota > Viridiplantae > Streptophyta > Pinopsida > Cupressales > Cupressaceae > Sequoia > Sequoia sempervirens. Next base: position 21,685 of record VDFB02322222.1, on the reverse strand, counting down.
GACAGAGTTGTATTCTCAGGAACCATGATTTGAAACGTGTAATTGGTTAAATCAGTGATTTTTTTAATGTAGGTAGATCTTCAAAAATAGAGGTTAAAGTATTTGTATGCAGGTGAATTCAAATTTGAGCAATTTGTGATGGGGAATAAAAAGACAAGAAAAAAGTTGTATGATTGAAGAAGAGATACTACAAATGTCAATGAAGGAACATCTACTCAAGAACAACCCATGGAAATTATTGATGACCAGGGAGTACAGGTACCAGAACAAATTAAAGGTGGTGATAGAAATTTTTTCCACGGTATGGAAAATCTAATGGAGATGGATGAGGATTCTCTTTTCAATAATATTTCATCTAAAGATAAGTTATCTAAAAGCATATTAAAATTACACTCTAAAAGAATATGGGATGAATTTTTTGAAGAAAATTTTATAATTGGAAGAGCATGGTTATTTACAAAGTTATTTAGGAGGAAAGAAATGACCCTTGTTTTGGAGTTGTTAGGGGTTGATAATAAGAAAAAGTCATTAGGTTCATTAAAGCAAACAATAGTTGAAAACTTGCAAGAAGCATTGAATTCTATTGAAAGCAAGAGTCAAGTTGTTGATTTAAGTGTTGTACGTAGAGCATTGATGATTGTAATTTCTAGTAAGAAATTATTACATAGAAGACAAGTTCAAGCAATTTCCCAGTTACTCAATGTTTATAGGAGAAATTTATTTCAAAGATATATTGCAAAGATAAATAGATTGGATAGAAATATTGAGACTAATTGGATAAATATTTACAGGGTTCCCTGAAAAGATAGAATCTCAGAAGATGTAAAGGAACAAGTGATTGAATATCAGACCATCCACTCCCGTGTTTCTTCCAATAGAAGGGACACTATATGAATAAAAGGTAAAGATGCTACAAAAAATTCACATCCAAAACATTTTATAGATACCACACAAAGAGAACTTTTTGAAGCATTCAAGCAAGAATTTTCAGATGTGAAGATTTGTCAAAGGATGTTTGAGAGGCTATGACCAATTTTTGTACGTATAAATAAAATATGTGAAACTTGTTGTTGTTAAAATCATGTTTAATTTCATCCACCTACAGTCATATTAAAAAGATATGGTAGTAATTAATCCAAATATAATCATCCCTGGAAGTACAACACATTTTTTTAAGTCTCTTCTATATAAAAAAATAGAAGATTCAGATGAATTCAAAGTGCAGTGTATAAAAAATATATATAATGATTGTGCAAATTTGAAGAATCTTTTACAAGTTGACAATATTGATCATTCAATGCAAGTTATGTGGAAGAGATTTGAATATGAGAAATACTCAACAAAGCCAAGAGTTGAGGCCAGAAAAATTATTCTCAAAGAGATTGAATTGTCTTACAATGAGTTTATGAATAAATTTTACAATATCATATATCCACATATTCAACATTCTCATGGTGCTAAATGACAAGCTAAGAAATTTTGTGACTCAAAGAATTGCTTTCCACCAGGTTGTATTCTCTCTATTGTTGATTTCTCTGAGAACTATACATTTATTCCTCAAGTTGGGATTCAAAGTCAATATTATCATTCAAAGCAAGTTGCAATATTTGTACAAGTTTTGTATCAGTATGCTGAAGAACATGTGGATGGTGTACAAAGTAGCAAAGATGAACGAATTATCATCAAAGAGGCTCACTTTTATATCAATGATGATATAGGTCAAGATAGAAGCTATGTATTCCATTGTTTTGGAATGTATTTTGAAGACCTAAGACGATGTCAAATAGAATCTTTACAACACTGGATATGGTTTGATGGATGTGCTAGTAAATGTTGATTTAATTTTTTTTTTAAATTATATATTTATTTGTTTATTTATTTGTTTACTTAACTTGAAGACTTGAATTGTTTAGTTACTTATATGTTGTACACATATAGTTTATTTTTACTATTTTGGTTTTAAATGAAATTGTTTGTAATTTCACGGGACTATTTAAGTCTGTAAAAAAATTTAATTGGTTAAGCCAACAACATATTAGACGTGACATAAGTTTTTTGTGGAATTTCTATGAGAGTGGACATAGAAAGGAGAGCATGATAGAGCTGGAGTATGTGTGAAGCGTGCACTTTTCCAACATGAACTTGCAAGTAACACCATATAGACTAGAAATTTAAATTCTTAAACCTGTTAGGGAAAGGTGTCTCAATATATTGAATGTGTTGAGAAGTGGAAGCTTACCATTATGCAATAGCGGTTTTGATATTTCCAACGTTGCATCTTCAATATTGAGTGTTGGATTTTTAGAAAAATCTAATTATGCTTTTTGAGATTGTCTTTTCCTTTTGAAACCTCTTACCCTGACATTTCACCAACATGAACTTGCAAGTAATTCCATACAAAATGCAAATGAAATTTTTGAATGGTACAAAAGTCATTTTGTCATCCATGATTCAATAAACAACACACACTATTTCAGGGAAGTTAAAGGTACATAAATGAATTTGTTATTTGAATTTCAACATGTACATGAATTGAATTTTCAATTTTATACACTTTTTAATTGGATGTTTGAAATTTATAGATATTGATCAACTAACTCTTACTAATTGTCAAACAATTAGTGGTATTAGAAGTTTGCATCAAATCATGACAGTGGGACATAGAAAGCCTCCTGTAATTCAAGTGAGAGAAAAATCATGTTTTTGTGTTGATTGCATTGAGAACAATGCAAATACTCTACAATGTGATAATATTAGAGATGGGTATGTTTCACAATGAGAAATAAAACAATTAGTGGCAGTGCCTCCTTTTGAAGATAATGACATTGTAGATGTCTATGATCCTCTGTATTTAGTAAATTACGAGCGTGTATCAGATTTAGTTGTTACAAGTAAATTTTAAATTTTTAAATTGAATTTTAACTTACAATTGATTTATATTCTACCTAAGTTGAGCATGGTTTTCTACATGGTGTGTACAAGAGATATTTTCTTTGTTCTTGCAGGTCCTGACAATACAAAAGGTGTAGATTACTATCTACTAAGATGTATGCAACCAAAATACAAATTGTTAGAATCAATGAAAGATGGTGATGGACAAGAGTATCCTACTGGATTAGTGGTTGTTTAAGGCACATACTATCAACAAACAAAGATAGATAAAAATGGTATTATATTTATTGATTATATGTCAGGTCAAAAGGCTCTACATTATAGTCACTTAGTTATAGCAACAAGAATAAATCTTGAAACTTTACCAAAAAGGGGACATGTCAAAAAAAGGTGGAGGTTTCCTATTGAAGATCATGAAAAGATTTTAGAGATAATAAAAGATAGAGAGGATCTAGATTATTGTACCATGAACTTTAAGCTAATTTTATACATATATTTTTTCTATGACAATATATACATGTAACATTTGGACCTAAATTTGAAAATCTTTTTATTTTATGTTGAATTCAAATAATTTCATTCAATGTAGTGATCTAAATTTATATTTTTTGTTGGATTAGATGTCCATATTTTCAAGCTTCGTCAAATTTAGATGGGTCGATATGTCATATTCTTATGTATATAATTAGATAGACATTGAATGAATTAGTAGCCCATGAAGCTTCTTTTTTGTGATTTTATTTTCCTATAAAAATTTCTTAAGGTGATATTATTTGTAGTAATTTTGTTTAATGAAGAAGTAATGTTTAAATTATTTCATCAAATGTTATTAGATCCAACAAAATTTGTAAGTTTTAATTTATTAGAAGTAAGTTTGTTTAGCACTAGCTAAACTAGGTACAATGGTAGTAGATTTGTTTAATGAAGAATTCATGAACTTAAATTATTTCATCAAATTTTATTGGATTTCGCCAAATTTGGAATCAATTGAAGAAATAAATCTCTAAAATTTGGGAGTGAAATTATATATTACTTTTAACATCTCAAGCCTATGTTATTAGTAAATACAATTCATCCCGATAATTTCCCACCTCTATAAAACCGCACAACGGTTAATAATATAGTCCTATGTAGTTTAGATCTTTGTCCAAAATCCATCACATGCTTCACAATATATGTTAACACATACTTTTATTCTAATTATCATTTATATGAATCATAGAATCTTTATCATACAAATAACAAATGAATAAAAAGATAAATTATAATCCTTCTTTCACAATTTATATATTTTTGTCTTAGCTTGGATAAATTCAAATATGATTGTTACTTTTTTCTTAATCGTCCAATTAGACCTCATCAATTAATTGTGGGGCATGTTTTATTTTCCTACATTTTGGTGGACCCCTAATTTAAAACATATCCTAGTTCTTGGCAAATATAGGAAAATTTAAAATTGAAAACATAAATCCTAAAAAATATGAGACATCATAGTTAATCGAGTCAAATAAATGGCCTAGGTCCTTGGGATATCTTCTAGGAAGAATCAAAATAATAAAAAATATCATCCCTTAATATGAGTTTTGAAGTGAATTTTAATATAAAAACATTCTAGGTCCATAATAAACTCATTAGAAACTATATTTGAATTATTTAAATTTATCAATAGGAAATAGTGAATAATGTTCAAATATTATGGTGATGGAAAGTGACATTTTAAACTACTAAATTTTATAAAAATTGGTCATTGATTACTCTTTCATGGATGGTCATACCCTCTTCTAAATATCCAATTTGAGTATAGATGCAAAAGATGCTAGCAAAAATTTGGGATATATATATAGTTATAGTTATAGTTATAGTTATAGTTATCCATTGTATTTTTTTATAATATTAGAAGGCCTTTTAATAAAATATGTGTTGACTTTATCCTATTTTGAAATCAATGCATTCCATGAACCCAAATTTCTTTGAAGCATTTTTGTAAATAGTTTACTTGCTTTTTATGCTTCTACATTCAATGTAAATGTATATTTGGTCACTTACAACTAAAAAAATTTAAAGAAATCCCCCTACCATTATGCATTGGTGGATTCCCATACCTTATTCCAAATCTCAAAAACCAAAAGAATATAAAAATATCAACAAAATATAAAAGCATAAAATATGCATCAAATTCTCGATCCAAATTATTAATAATCATTCAAGATTAATATTGAACCTAATAAAATTTTAAATCAAGTTGTAAACCCCACAAGACCAATATAAACTCAACCTAAATATTATAATAAGTTCAAATTAAAGCATACCAAAACCATATTCACTTGATAAAACATCATTTTAAAACCATTAAATTTCAAGTGTCTAGTTCAATATTTTAAATAAGAGATGTAAAATTAAATCCAAACTAAATCAACTTAGATTTTGGAGCAAAAATTCCATATTCAATCTTACATGCAATATAAAAATTTGAACTCAAGAACTTAGAGCTTGCATATTGATTAAACAAAGACCAAGCCAAATTTCACAAAACAAAAAATCAAGTTGAAACCATGTAACAAATTATCCATGCCTACTCATGAAAACAACCATTGTAAAGCCCTTATTATTGAACCCGCCATTCCCAAGTACCTTATTGAACCAAAAATCATTAAATTAACTTAATTTTTAATAGATTGAAAGTGAGCAAGAATATTAAAGTTTCCCGACTCAAAACCCTAGTTAGCTTAAAGAATTTATATATTACTATATCCAAAAATGAGACCAAAAATGTTAGATTTAAATTACTTGTCATGCAATATAAAATATATTTTATGATTTGATGAATCTTTATGCCAAAATATAATTGTAGCTAAAAATATCTAAAAAATACATGACAAGTTTATTAGTATCAAAACCATAACATTATAGATTAGGGTTATGTGACCTTAAATTTATCTAACATGCATGTACTCTTAAATTTAGATATATAATTTACAATTCATTATAATTAGAGATATCATTAAAGAAAACATATTCAAACCATAATGTGACAAATCACAATAAGAATCATAATGTGAAACCATAATGTAAAATGTATATAATGTGAAGATCATGACAAGAACCATAATGTGACAAACCACAATATAAAATGTATAACAAATCATGTGTGTGCATGTAAAACAAGTAAAATAGAAGGATGTCTAATATGAATATGGATATATCTCTCTCCTAATCTCTCTCCTAATCCCTATCTCGATCCCTATCCTATTTCACCTCCCTGCACAAGAAAGTACATAATTTAAATTAGTGTACATGTGTATATGTAAAATCATCTTAAATTTGTGTACTTTCATTGTTTGAATGTATCAAGTAATTTAAATATTGTAAATGTATCATGCAAAGGATTTTCCACATGCTCCAAATCTCCAAATTGTGGCAAATCCTTGTATTGCTAGAAATTTTCAAATACAAGATTTCAATGAAGAGTGAGAACTACTTTAAAATCAATTTTATTTAATATACATGTGAATTTTTAGAACTCAAAATATATAATTATTCAATTACCTGTGTTGCATCTTGGAGCACTCTACCAATCCCACTAATGTCACAAGAATGTATGGTCACATTAGGGACACTTGTACATGGAAAAGGACCAGTGTCAAAGAGAAGTGTGTTGTATGTGCCATGAACATTAGATGCAGTAACCTCAACCCAATGTAGAAAATGTTGTGTAGGGGATGTAGGCTAGTTTGGAATATGTTAGTACCCCTTTGTACAATCCTGTGAAGTTGCCTCACCCCGACCCACCTGTCTACTATAATGTCATCTAATATGAGTTAGTACAACATCTAAATGAATCCCATGCTCCTCACTAATAAAGTAGTATGTTGATAGTAAATCAATGATGGAAGTTGCACACACATTATGCATAGTGGCATCACTCATATGTGCCACATTTTATGGTGATGATAGCTCTACGTGAATGTATGGATCATAACTAGCAGATGTAGCCTTAGTGGGAGGAAGGCTAATTCATAGACGTAATAAGTATCTATCTACATAATCAGATGGCATCTGATCGACTTGAGTAGCAATCATGGCAATACTATCAAAAAGATCGGATCTAGTAGGGGCTACTACTACACCTCTTGTTGTTGCTAGTTCCAAACATTTTGGAAGAACCAAAAGGTTTGGACCAACTAATTCCCTCTTGTTGACAGGTGGTGGAAAATTTGCATGTCTATATTGAGGTTTGTTTGCAAACCTCCCTTTTCCTTGTCCAACGTGTGTAATACCCCACCATGCAAACCCCAAAGGACAACTAAATCTAACAAATTACTGCACAATTTCTTTTTTTTGAAAGAAGAAAATTGCATAAGATGAACATGAACATACATTACATGTAAAGCAATTGTACAATTACAATAAAAACTACATCCTCTAGGGTACATGAGATGGCATTACAAAAATCTAAACTAATACCATAATGATAACGAACAAATTCCAAGATTACATTATAAACCATGTTATTGTATATTTTTACAATAACCATACATCCATTATAATTGCAATGCCCACCACAAAACCCTAGAGAATGTCACACACATAATGGAAAGGAACAATTTTTTTCTTTAAAGTGTAATTAAACAAGTAAAGTAAACTACACTAACACATACATTCTCTAAGGTACATGATGACACTTACTTAGAATACCCATTACTAACAAAAGTTACTAAAGATAACTTATTTTTTTACTCATGAATTAAAGATCATACATCCAAAACATTAAAATACATCACAAAGATATAAAGTACAATAATGACTCATTCACACATTAAATTACAATCCTCATTTCCAAATGAGATAGTTTATACAAAAGTGTTACAATTACAAATTACAAAGGTTCTCCTCGAATACAATTAAGGAGTGATAGAATTAATAGGTATCCAACTGATACAAATGACATAAGAGAAGTACAAATCTACTGGTACACATGAGCTCTCCAATCATGAAGTACATGTCATCATGAACAAGAACTAGGGACCCAACGGTGTAAGGTGTACATTCCACCCAACCAAGTGGTACCCGAAGGCCCACCCCTCGTGCTAGGAAATAGTAAAAGAGCTTCTTAGGAAAAACCTACAAACTCTAGACATAGGCAATAACAATACTAAACTACACAAGTACAAAGCTAACAAAATGGTTACAATGCTTCCAGATTATAATGATCAACTACATAATACAACAAACTAACTAATGGTTGTCATAGGAGGAGTGTGATCACGAGGAGTGTGATCACAAAGTTGCGTGGGTTACCCGAGTGAATCTTCCTAGGCTCCAGCCCCCATCTTGGGTTACCCTGGTGACCTCTTACAAAACCCGACCCCACATGCAATCCAATGTGGAATCGATTATCTTTCATAGAGACAAGATAATGATCTTGACATTCCAAGCCTTCTCGTCTCATCCCAAGTCTTTACTATCCCTTGAGTCCATGAGCGAGGAATTAACAAAAGTTAAGTGCTTAAACTACCCTTTTCCCCTAACATATTTATTTAGTTTCCACTGATTAAACTAACTCTACATGAGTTACCCTGACACCACTTTGTGTGTCGGCCCCCATGAAAAGCCACTCCCCTATTAACAACCTAAGGAACTAATCCCACTAACATTGGGTAAACCAGGTGCACATAACCAATTACAATTACCAACTCAACAATAATTATATGACACAACCTATTCATAGAACTAGGTGTCCATACTTAATAAAATACCTATTGGAGTTAAAATGACATTGAGAGGGGGGGTGAATTAGTGTCTTAACACATTTGACCAATTTTTTAAAAAAAATTCAAACACACAACTCATATTTGATCTCAATATTACTCTAATTAATGCATGCATGAGTTGAATGTAATCATTCATAAATAGAATTGAGAAAAGTAATGACCCAATAGTGAACTAAAACAACAACAGCACAGTAAAGCAATGAGAACACAGAAGAACAAAGAGACGCAATATTTTTCTGAGTGGAAAACCCTCTTGGGGTATAAAAACCACTCCCAAAATGCCTTACAGGCTTAATCTTTTAATCAACTATTCACAATGCCTTATAGGCCATTTTAGAGCACCCACTCAAGGAGCACCAACCCCTTGTTTAGAGATATCTATCTTAAGGAGTACCAACCCCTCAATATTTTTGAACAATAATAACAACTCAGAGGATTTCTCTATTTTTAGTTAAGCACATATTTCTCTATTTTTCTCGTCTACAGAATACCTTAAAGATTCAATAATTGAATCCCTAAAATACTACATAGAGAAGAAATTTTACAACATATCTCTACATTTTTTTATTTATTTTAACATAGAGTATTTCAATACATTTTCATACAGCCAAGGAATGATAATCTCAGAATCACAACAACCGAACAGAAACAAAGTTTCCTGCTCCTATTTATACATCCTTTTTATTTAAATGCCAAATAAGTAACTATCATCAGAAGTAACGGCTGAACAGCCAACCTGAAAAGATTTAGACTGATGATAAAAAAGTTGTTTATAATAGAAATCTTCATCTTGTACCTAGCAAGATTATTAGACAAGGTGAAATTAATTTTCCAATATAGGAGCCATTTCACCTAGCTAAGAGTCGTCCACAACAAATCTGAAATGTATGAGATCATTTTACTATTTAAAAAGCACAACTACCCACCACTATAAATCATAACTTCTAATGCATGAAAAACAATACTCTGTTAGGGCATCATTTTCCACATTAGTAACTAAGATGTAGAAAGCAGTTAAAAATGGTGATAATAAACCAGTATGTGCAGTATGAAATGCATAAATACTAGTCAGATCTGCAACTCCCATGGCTCCATCAACCACTGTCAAGCATCCAGCTAGAAACACACCAAATAAAGCTTCCATATGCCACAAATAAAGTCATTACAGCTAGCAACAAATGATACTTAAACTCACATGATGGCTGCCAGGCTAGGGTTCCATACCCAGTCAAAAGGAAATAGATTCAAAAAAAAAATTCCCTAATCATTCTTTCATCTATTTTCGCTGAGGTAATTCATAATCGGGGAGACCTTATATAGAATACCTTTTGTTTTACTGAAAGCCCACTTGATACACATTGGTCGCCGTGATACATGTTTTTTCTTACTGACGAGTCCATCCATCCTATATTTGTCATTGTAACTTCAAACTATCGGGAGACATCTTGTAGATTGCTTTAAGTCATACCGAAACACCCAAATTCACACCTGTTCGCCGAGACATTCAGATAGTCTTGCCGAAGGCAATTAAATCGCCAGTCATTCCCCTTAGTTATCGCTTTCACCATGACCCATCAGAGTCAGGGAGAAGTCATACAACCAACATTATTTTTCATCAATGGGCTTCCTTAGTGTATTATTCATTCGCTGAGACATGAGGAAACTTCTCACCGAGATTTACTTTTGTTTCATTCACTATCACTATGACCATACGATATCGGAGAGACCTCTCATAGATTAGATTTTGTTTCACCGAAGGTCATCATTCATCTTGAGTCACTGAGATAAGTCAAATTCTATACCGACATAGTCCCTTTATGTTCCATCGGTGAGACCAAAGGTCACTTGCCGAGACCTCACGCCGAAAACCTTAGCTCTTACTAAAATGGCTACCTTTATGTTGTCAGTCGGTGTAACAAATTGAACTCGCCAAGACCTTTCTTCATTGCACATGAGTCATAGCGAAATGTTCCTTTTGTTTTATGCATCACCGAGACATATCAATGTCGGGGAGACCTCTCAGAGATTTCCTTATGTCATACTGAAAAACTTTGTCCACTCTGAGTCGGTGAGACACTACGAAGTCGTTATAACATTTCACTGAAGCAGTAACCTTATGCCGATAAGACATTCAGTGCATCAATCGGTGAGACAATATACTGAATACATTATGTTTGGCCGAAGCGAAACCCCAGATGTGATGTTCGATAAGACACTCCCCAAGAACCCATTGAAGAAGAGCCCCTATCGGCAAGACAAAACCACTTCGTCAAGACCTATTCTGATACTGCCCAGCTCTTTCCGATGAACCTCCAAATGTCTTAGTCAGTGAGACAAAGCAATTTCATTGTGACCACATACCAACGGTATAACTTATGCCGATATAATCCTTTTTTGTCACCGAAACAAAAGAGAATGTCACGCTGAAAGCTGCCTGAATGAAAAAATCCAATTGACATGACATTAGAAATGTCTTGCCAATAGGTAACATAGACATTTCAAAATGGATTGGGGAGACCCTTCCATTCTCACACCGATATGTGTAAGCCTGAAAGAGAAACAACCAATACCATTAGACAAATGAGATGTCAGAACCAAGGTAACTATAATGCCTTCAAAAAAATGAGTTCAAAGAATGTAATCCAATGGCTTGTAATCATGTGAAATACACCTGTGGTATGCAAAGATAAATCTCATCACCAAGAATTTGAATCATAACAAATAACTTTTTGTAATAGCCAAGAGACATCAAAGAGGTGCCATAATAAAGCATAAGGATCCAAACTGAGATAGATCACCAAAGAGAACTAACTGAAAGAGATTTTATCATCAAGGAAAAACCATAAACACAACTGAGATCGAACAATACCATGTGCACTACCCAAGTTATTACAAAAGCTAAACCATCATGAGTTACAACCCCATAACAAAAGAAACACATCTAGAAGTCTTATAAACCCATTTAACCCAATTTGAATAAAAGAAAACACCACTCAGAAAGCATTTCAAGCAATTAAATAAACTATTTGTTAGGATTTCCTAAATCCAATTAACTCAATTAACATCACTTGCAAATAATCAAAAGTAAATATAATTACATTGCAACATTAAAGAATTCTAAAACTAATTGTTTAATTATATTTTCCTCAATTACACATAATGATAAAAATCAAATTTTTTTTAATAAAACCATTTTACTATAAAATAAATATTTGCAACTATTATAATAAAATAATTTTAAGATAATTCTATTTAAATATAAATATATATTAAACATATATATATATAATTATATACTTAATGTATATATAATTATACAATATATACATATATATATATATATATAGATTTAAATATATATTTATAAAATTATTTTGAATTCCCAAATCATTTAAATAAAATCTGATTATTTAAAATATATATATATATATATATATTATATATATAATATATCTATATTATATATATTAAAATATATATTATATTTCTTTTTATTATTTAATATATATAATATATATATTATATATAATATATGAATATTATATATAATATAAAAAAATAAATTTAATAAAAGAAACCCCAATATATGGTAGGGGACGCAACCTGGGTTGCACCCAACCTCCCCTGTGGAGGATGTGCTGCCTATGGCAGCGCTGCTCACAGCAGTGAGGATGTGCTGCCTATGGCAGCGCTGCTCACAGCAGTGCACCCTCCATGGGTGCGGCTATGGTGCAGCCATAGCACCCCCCCAGCATATCAAATTTTATTATTATTATTTAAAAAAAAAAAAAAACAAACTTTCCCCTATGCTAATGATTTCGTTGTACAACAATTTCATCTAGTAATTTTTCAAATCCTTATTTCCATAAGGCAAAATCTCAATAGCATATGAATTTTTAGATTCAATTACAATTGCTAAAAGGGTAAATTTAAAAATGAAGTTTTCTACAGGAAAAATTGACAAATTTCCAGAGGTTTTAATTTTTCCAAATTTTACAGAGGAATTCCATTTCCACAAATTTTACAGAGAACCAAAATTTTCTCAAATTTAACAAAGTTTTCAAACTCATTTCTACAAAGGTTTGCAAAATCATCTGATATTTTCATTTGAATTTTCTATTGTCACAAATTGATTCTCTACAGAGATCTGATATTTTCATAATTTTCCTATAGAGATTTTCAAAAATTCACAACAATTCTTTCAAAATTTAAAATCAAAACTTCTAAACAATAAAGCAATAAAGAACCTATTTTTTGAAGTATGAAAAAATAAAATTTGAAGTTGAGCTTCCCTACAAAATCCAGTCTTCCAAACCTCTTCCAATATCTCCACTTCCATACCAAAAATGTAAAATTACAGAGCCAAATCTTCATCCATTTTAACAACCAAATTTTCCCAAAAATATCCCCCATTAATTCCCTCAAAAATCTCTTTCAACCACCATAGTTATTTCCTCTTATGCATTCAAAATTTATTTTTGCTTTTAAATAATTTAAAACACAATTTAATTTTCAGATAAATTTAAATCACTTAATCTATGCACTTTACAAAACAACTTTAATTATTTAATTTATTTAATCAACAACTTTAATTTAATTAATTAATAAATCCATTTAATAAGGTAAATTTAATCAATAGATTAAATTACCTTACCAATTGAATAAAATTAAATTAATTAAATTAAATAACAATTTTAATCTAAAATACATAAATTAACATTTACAACCACTTAACATTAATTTCCACATATAATTCCCACCGATAATAAATTATCAAAACATCAAAAATGACATGACTCAACAATAAACAAGACACAAACTGACGACACACTATGACAGGGTTTGTGGTTTGACAAGGCCACTCTATTACTATCTCCCTATCAACATAACCGTTGGGAAAGTGGGCACGCTCAGACCTATAAAGCTAGGTGGAGACGATGTCATATACCTGCAATCCTATAAACAAGACGAGTGTCGAACATGCTTATAACATAGCAGACACACCGTGAAGAGAAATCATGGAATCATAGGGCACTCACATGCGAGTGATGTAATCCCATCCCCTTCACTAATACAGTCACATCAAGACTAACGAAATTAAAGCATCATTAATCAACAAATGAGCATATATCAATATTAACAACTTTACTAATCAAAATCATAACATAAAACATAACCATTTGTATAGTGCATCATCACATCAAAATATAACACCATTATCGCTCTAATGTCAGCGATCATAAAACCATAACAAGGTATCAGGGTCTATCATAGTAAAGGTACTATCTAACAACATAAGAAAATCAGAACACATAGTAGCAACTGGAGGGGCACTACAATAATCCATCAATAAGAAACATCCATAGATGATAACTCAACATAAACAAGATTAACTTATTCCCAATAACCATAAACATACTATCATCATGTGCATTCAAAGGATCATATTTCCACAAATACAACACATCAAATGACGGTTACAAAGTTAAAATAATACATTACATTTGTTTCATTACATTACACTGTTTCAAGAATACATATGCACATCAGTGCATCCCGACACATAGTGGGAAAGATGCATCAAATACTAGTAAATATAGAACTGAACATGATATAACTAAACTGTGGTGAAGCTTTGGATCATCTACAACAACACAAACTTCGTGCTTCGTGAATATTGTCTAGGAACCCAATGGGGTGCAAAGCATGTTCTATCCGACCACATGGACCCGAAGGCCCACCCCCCATGCTAGGAGTTGACAAGAAGGACCCACGACAACAAACAGCCAAGCAGAAAGGTATTAAGATTCAACCAACAAAGATATCAATAACACATTTAACATCAACATCAAATAATGACTTATGAGATGACTGCTTCTAGAGGTACACAAAGGAAATAACAAGGGATACTATGAGAGAGAGTGTCATTGCATGCCCTATCATGGGTTATCCTAGTTGCCTCTCAACAGGTGTCAGCCCCCAACTATGGTTATCCTAGTTGCCTCTCACTAGGCGTCGGGCCCATAGGGTGACACATGTGGGACCACTAGCCTCTCATGAGGATGACGTAGCAATCTTTCCAACCATGGAATTCTCAACCCACCCTTAGTCTGCGAAAGCACTAACAGCGTGGGTGAGGTATCTTACCTATCTTTAGTTAATGTGCTCTTATCCAAGCCCACTAGTTTATTTTATTAGGTTTTCACTTATTTAACCAACTCTTCCATGGGTTATCTAGGCTACCCCTTTGTGCACCAACCCCCATGAAGAACCACTCTCCCTAATAGCCTCGAAACAAATCTCACAACACCAAGGGTGTACCAAAACACAAAACACCAAAAATCACGAGTTTGAGTACAAATGTGAGGCATGGACCATCTCGTCAAACAACTATAACAAGAGGAAAAACAACAAAACAAGGTAGCACCCACAAGAGTTGAAACCAAAAAAATGCAATCAATGACTCATAAAGGTCAATCGTGGAAATCCACACAAAACAGGTTTCCCATTGCCTCTGGAATTCTATAAAACAATTACCCATAACTCCTAGTGGAAAGTAACTTAAGCTACGGGTTCCCACATAATTTTCCCACATGACTAAACACGAAATCTCTTCAACTTGGAAATAATACAAGGGAACAATGCAATCAATCATGGGAAGAAAAAGGAAATCAATTTTGCAATTCTTTAACACATTCCATAATAACTTTTAAAGATCACATTCAATCACCATGAGAACGTTAAGCAATGCAAAGCAATCATAAAATATTTCAAATAATACATTTCCATTTAACAATTACTCTGACTAAACAAAACATGTAGGGTTACAAAAGATTCTTTACTTAATAAACAACAATCTAGTTTTCAAAGTACCATTCTTTAGCTATAAAAATAAATGATTAAATCAATTTAATATTAATAAATTCCACTTACCATAAATCCATTGACTAAGTTGAACCCTACCATACTAATTAGTCATACACAATTTGCAGTGAAATATTTTATTCTGATTATTTAAAAACAATTTCCTAATTTAATTATATTTACTATCCCATATATAAATTTATCAATTTTAAATGTCTCTTCTCTAAACAGTGAATCAAACAAATAAACATATTCCCATAGCCAATTTTACAAACAGGTTAAATCAGTGTTCCCATTATATCCAACCCTCCATTATAAAAAAAATTCCTTACATCATTTAAGAACCATGAAATCATATAATATAATAACTTTAATCGCATTGGACACAATTAGATTTCATAACTAAGTACATAAATTTACCCGAATAAACTACTTATCATTTACACCCGTATATAAATATATATCTCTACACACACATCCTTACCCAACAAATTACCCTTAATTATAATTTTTTCGAACATTTGTACCTAATTACACAACATAATACAAACAAATTTCTCTTTAATAAGAAAGAACATGATATATATACATTGTCACTAATATATATATATATATATATATATATATATATATATATATATATATATATATATATATATATATATAATTTAATCAATAAAATAATCAACAACTATTTTAATATACATTTTAAACAAATTGATTTCTTGTAATTAAAACAATTGTGAACTATAAATAAATATAAACAACATTTCTTTTTTTTTCCTATATATATATATGTGTGTGTGTGTGTGTGTGTGCCTATATAACTAATTTGTTTATAAATATATATTAGTGTTTTAAAACATATGTATAAAAATAGTTTCATTAAATTAATTAACTTCACTTTTCTCAATATAATAAACAGTTATCTATAGAAAGCACAATGCCCCTTTCATAAAACAATGCGCTTAAAGGAAAATTATAGAATAAGATAGTATGCAA
This sequence comes from Sequoia sempervirens, assembly GCA_007258455.2. Taxonomy (NCBI): domain Eukaryota; kingdom Viridiplantae; phylum Streptophyta; class Pinopsida; order Cupressales; family Cupressaceae; genus Sequoia; species Sequoia sempervirens. The sequence goes on along the minus strand of VDFB02322222.1, from coordinate 5,156 downwards.
TTAAATAATTAAAAACTAACAATAATAACAAACAATGAGTAAATTCCAAGGATAAATCTCAAGTAAATATAAAGTAATATTTCACATTTTTGCTTACACCAAAATATTATCTGATAGCCACAGTCAAATAACTAAAGAGTTATATACATATGTTATATGTATTTAAAGTAATAACATCGAAGATCATAATCTTTAAGAACCTTTTAACTAATCAAATTGCATTTTAATTGTGTCTTCTGAATGATATTATTTAAATGATTGAGAATGCTTGTACTCATGATCTACAAATTATCTAATTTATACATTTTGAATTTCCCATTATAATAATTAAATGTGCTTATTATGCAAACAAAGTTCTTTAAATTAAAATCATGGTTTAAATGTCTATTTATAAATATATATATTTATGTATTTAATTATGCATATAAAATATTAATTTACTCACATCTACCTCATATTCAAAGCACAGATTGGTAACAAAACAATATATATATATATATATATATATATATATATATATATATATATATATATATATATATATATACACAATTGCACTCAATTATCCCAGCTTACCGAGCGCAGCCAGCAAGAGGTTGCATCTTGATCTGCTACACAACAAAGGAGGAAGTGGAGGGAGCGTTGGGCGCCACTCTCAGGGTTTGTCTAAAGCGCCTGCCATACCATGCAATATAATGAAAGCAGCAATAGCATACTCATGAGAAGAAATTGAATCCCCCATCAAGAAACAAAGGCTGTGGTATAAATAGAAATGTGAAAGCCCCAAAAAATATATATAGATATATATATATATATCCGACTGTTAAACGAAGCAAAGTTTGCAAAAATTGTCAATGTTTTCCTAGATCAATTTCATTGGAGTAATAAATATGACAGCACAGGCGGCATTACCACAGAAATTTCATGGAGTATAATACAGAAGCAAGCTTTAATAGATGTGCATTACCACAGAAATTTCATGGAGTATAATACAGAAGCAAGCTTTAATAGATGCAAAGATAGGAAAAATGGTTATTAATAGAAGGCAAATTGCTAGCCACTGCAACAATCTCAAACGAGCTTCAAAACTGCTAAAACGTATGAAAAGAACACAACCATGGCACTAATTTCCAGCAATACAATGAATGGCATGAAAACAATTAACGATTTCCTTAAAGAAATGATTTGAGGAAAGAATGCAAACTCAAACAAAATGAGTATAAGGTTAAGGATCTGAATAACAAGCATCCAATTGCAACAACAGATGAAAACAAGAGTGAGATTAAGCTAACCTAGATTGGATGTTTGCAAATGGTGATGGGGAGCTGAGTTAATTCCTTTGTCCAACTGCTTCTTCCCAAAATTCTCTCGACTAAAAAATTCTTTTACTTTTTACTAGAGCACATTTTAGAGTTAAAATTTTGTTGAAATTTTGAATGTTGTTTTCCCCCCAAAATTCCCCAACTTAATTAAAGAATTTCCTCTAAAGTTTTCGATAACCAAACAAGACAGGTGGAAATTTTCTAAATCATTTTTTTCCATTTTCGGGTGTGCATGCCCCTACACCCATCAATTTCTCTTACCTTGATTTACCACCTCTTGGTAAATCCTTGCATTTTAATTAATTTAGAAACCTAACTCTCCACTAATGTTTGATTAAAAAAAACTATGTTTTTAACTATTATTATTTTATCACTGTAACATTAAATCATATTACTTAAATTTAATAAATCATAAATGTTACATAATTCTTTTAATTACTTTTGAAATTTATCATTCCAATTATAATATCCATTAAAATATCTATTTTGATATTTTATTCAATACCTCATTATCCAAATATTTAAATTTAAAATGAACATCAGTGGAATAATAATCCATTAGATTAAATTTAAAATAAACATTATTTATAAATGAAATTTATATTTTCATTAACATATTCATCTTTAATAACATAATAATATAAGCTCTCAAAACATTATAACCTTTAAATTAATTTAATAATTAATTAATAACATTCTCTAAATAATTTAACTTATTACTTTAATTAAATCAACGTCACAAATACGAGCAACGTAACCCAAAATAATACTTGAACAACAATGAACAACGACCAAGCCAAATAATTGAAACACATTAATTAAACAATTATCTTGAATGACAAAATAGAACAACATTAAATGAACAATTAAAATGAACGACTCAAACAGAGCGATACCAAAACGAAAACGAGGTCGCAAATAGACGACGTCAACACAATGACAAGGTGATGGACTAGGACCGGGTACTTCTTATCAACTCAAGTTTCCACATCACACCCATTGGACTTATAGGGCATGCTCAAACCTGACAGTGCAAGTGGAGTCGGTTCCTGATACCTACATCCTACACCAAACCAACGTCAAGCAACTTATGTATCCAATCGCAAGCACACTATGAGAGAAAGTCGCATCATAGCAAGGCACTCATGAACGAGTAATGCTACACCGTCCCCTCACCCAACTCCAAATAGTAACACATTATCATAATATCATTAAGCAAGCATTAATCAATTTACATAACATAATATCGCATCCAAATGATAAGCACAACCAAATAAAAAAAAACACCATGCATCATCATATCATCAACATCCAAAAAGAGAGTATCATAATTGACCATGTAAACAAAACTATCAACCAAACAAGTCAAACTGGTGAAACAATCACCATCATATTCTTGAGTCCACAACAAAACATGAGAAGAGTATCAGAAAATGACAACACAGGAGGTATTACAGCATGCACAGGAATATATGTGTAATCCACATCTAACTGTAAATGTAACTCAACATATAATTGTTTGCAAAAATAAAGCAACAAATTATCATTATGAGGCCATCTATGATTGGCTTCCAACCATCTAAGATATATAAATGGAGCAACAAACTCATCTATACACCTAGTAATAGTATAACCTCTAATTTTATCCCATCCCATATAATGAGGGAACATGTTATGCATATTATCTAGTGAAACTCTCCTAGAAACAGTTTGAATTTTCTTAGTGCCAGTAACACTCCTAGCAAGGGACCTATAAAAGTCCTCAATGTTGGTGTCATCATATGGATTGTATGATTGAAACAGTGTCAATCATACGTGTAATCTCATGTTGAATACTAACTAATCTATCTCCATTAGATAGATTAGGGGATTTATGTATAGTTTGGTCCAAATATCTCAAAGCCTTCTCTAATCTCCTAATGCTATCATTATAAAAAATAGATCTAGCCTGAGCCTCCTCCTCAGACTGAGTGGAGTGATGTAAACCCTGATCATCAACCATATGTATATAAATACAAAGATCTACATTTAATTAAAACAAAAAAATTAAATCACAAATATGTACTTATTTTATTTCACTAAAAGTAAATATGTAATAACCATTTTTCTATTAAGATGTTCTATAGGAAATTATAAAATATAGGAAATATGTGCAATGAGTAGATTTCACCATGAAGTAAAAATAAGAACAATTTTAGGTTGACTCAACTATGTATGAAAAAGAGGGAGAAAGGGAGAGAATAGGATTGTGAGATTTTACCTATAAAAAAAGTGGTACTAAAATATCCTAATAAAACATTCACATGTAAAAGTAATGTAAGCATATAAATACATAAATCATGTAAAGTAATGTGTCATATGTAGCATCATGTGATAAGAAGGTATAAAATATCAAATAATCATATTAAGCAAGAATATAGACTAGATCTAATTGTCAAGGTGTGTACATTTTTCTTAAGTATAGGAAAATAAAAATGCAAGGTATCTCTAAATTTCAAATAACAATCATACAAGTGTGTACAGTATAAGAAAGAGGCATTTACCCAATGTGGCTCTAGGAATGTGATAAGGCATGTGGTAAAATAATGGTATATGTAACTAGGGTAGTTCATCCACAAATTAAAGACAGAGATCTAAAATTATGATAGAGAAATGAAAGGGCATGCACCATAATAATATATAAGCAACAAGAATAGGAACATAGGTTCAAACTAGGTATAAAATAAATGATTATAAATTTAAAGATAGAATAGACATCATAAAATTTTGATTATGGTATGGAAAGGATTATAAATGTGATAAGAATTATAATTTTTATACTACATAAGCATAGGAAAGCAAATACAAATCCATGTTAATAGTTATAAATCAGCACAAACTCAAAATATGATATGTATTATGGAGCAACAAAGATATAAGTTAGTATCATGGTCTCAAATTGTCTCAAACCAAAGGTTTTAAAAAAGTCTGGCTTGAGGGGGATTCTCTAAATATTATTAACAATTTTAAAAATAGCACTCCTCCCTCTTGGAGTATTGAGTCCTTAATAAAGGATTCATTAGATTTTTTTAAGTCGTTTGATGAGTTTTATATCTCACATATCCTTAGAGAAGGAAATGGGCTTGCAGATATCTTCGCAAACATTAGTGTAAGAGATTTTAGGGAGTGGGGTCAAAATGACCCTCTTCCTATAGAGGCTATTACCATGATAAATAATGAGTGTTGAATTCATTTGGATTAAAGTCCTATTATGGTGGGTGACATGCAAGCTTCTCATCACATGGAAAAATGTTATGAATAAGAATGGGGTGCAAGATTTGAATCAAGAGTTTCGTAGGGATGCAGGGTGTCGTAGACAAAGGATTGTTATTTTCCCCTATCCCAGCTCTGGCCTCACACAGATTTTGGGTAGTTTTGGCATTATGTTCTAGAGTATTCTTCATATTGGGCTTAGTTTCTACAAGTTGGTTCCTGGTGCGAATTATGGAAAGATGGGGGGTGATAGAAATTGGGTTGAACCCAAATCTTGTGATGCTGCCTCTTTGTTGATGATTCCCTGATCATCCAGCTGGCTATGCAGATGAAAGATAAGTATGGGGTTATTGTTGGTGTTCTAGAGCCCCAGGGTGAGGACCTAGAGAGGAATATGAAGAGAAAAGCAGTGGCTGAGGGAATTGTGAGCTCCATCCGCAAGCTTAAAACTTCGGTCGTTGTGGAAAAAGGTAAGGAACCCCCTATTGAAAAGGATAGGAATAGTTCTTCTAAGGAGGAGGATGCCCTGGGTAAAGGGGTTTTTAATATTGATAGAGATGATTTTTTTGATGTGCTTGGCAC
>VDFB02322221.1:19460-56516 GCA_007258455.2 Sequoia sempervirens | reverse complement strand
CATGCACTAAAATATTGCAAAGATGCTCTGTAATAGAGAATGAATGCACTAGAATATTGCATAGGTGGGCTATAAGATTTCCTAAACGTGCTAAAATAGAGGGTCGATGCGCTAAAATATGCAATGTATGCGCTATAATAGAGGGTAAATGCATTGGAAGATTGTACAGATGCACTATAAAACTGCCTGGAAGCACTAAAATAAAATGAATGTGTTGGAAGATTGCACAGATGTGCTATAAGACTGATTAAATGCACTGGAACAGAGGATGAATGCGTTGGAAGATTGCACAGATGCACTAAAATAGAGCCTGGATGCACTGAATTGGGAAAATGCCACAGTTTCTTGCAAGTTTATTTGATTTTTCTAATTTTCCAATCAAAGAATTGGTTGTTTCAAAAGATGTTTTCTGAATCAAGATTTTCACTTCCAGTGTGATTTTTTGTTTGAAATTTGTTTAAAAACACATTGGTAAAACACATCAAACATGTACAATCTTAAGGCTATGTAGGACAATATTTACTAGATTCCCACTTGGATTTTACTCTAGAGTTGCACCTACTTTTTAGCGGATGATTAGAAGCTTGACCACAAAGGCCCCCCCTTACAATGCACTAGCTTCTTAGGTTAGCCAAGCTTCAATACCCATGAATCTCCCATGGCATACTTCTCATCTCTACTAAAAGCCACAAAAATGTGGGACGACTTTGAAGGTTAGACCTTCTACGCTAGTAAGTAGAATAAGGATTTTGGCTTGCTATAACAAAGGGTTCTAGTATAGGTATTCCATTCATGGGGGATCATCCATTTGGTAAGGGACCATTGCTACCCTTCTTGTCGGAAAAATCCTTGTGATACTTGAACTTTCCTCAAGTACCCACATTTATATCCTGGTTGGAAGTCGCTTGGCTTTAGTGTGTTAATGGTTGGGTCATCCCCTTGGGTGATTACTTTTTCCCACAAGGTAGGCCCTCTATGGATAAAACAAAATAAAAATGAATGGGTCTGGCTTTTTGGTCACCCAGTTAAGGAGAGAGCATATGCTTACCATTCATCAAGCACAAAAAACATGGTGTTCTTTAACCTTTTAATTAAGCTAGATGCCTATCTTATTCAAAAGAAAGCATTCAAATAACTCCAGCCCCTGCATAAATCATTAGTAGTTGCATAAGTTTGTCTTTGACCGACGTATCACCCACCTGCAAGTAGAAAACAACATTTAGTTCTCGAGATTTTAAGATTTTGCAAATTTAAATAGATGCGCTAAAACAATCATCCAATGCGATAAAAGATCATTCCAATGCGCTGAAACAATTACTCTATGTGCTAAAATAACTCATGTATATGCTACAAGAACTAATGAATGCACTAAAAGAACTAATGTATGCATTAAATTATTGATTGAAAATGCTAAAAGACTCCCTGTATGCGCTAAAACAGTTGCTCAATGCACCGAAAGAAATGTTGTATGCACCATAACATAAGTCGAATGCGCTAAAAGAACTCATGTTCACGCTAAAATGTCATGTCCAGCCTGTTCACAAGAAATTTTTTCAAAAAATTGTTAAAAATGAAATCTAGCCCCACGGTGGGCGCCAATTTATGTAAGTGTGAAATGTGGGAGAGTTAGTAAATCAATAATAAAACAAAAACATCAATGAGACGTATTATATTAAAGCTTTGAATCAAAGAACTAATATATTTGTAGCAAAACAAATCTCTAAAAATGTTCCATTGTTCTCTATTCTCAAGGATTCATTAAATCATTTGGCTCTCAGATTTTATATGTGCACTATGATTGTTAGAATGACAACTTGAGAAACAAGATGTTGTTCAAAATGCAAGAAAACTAAGTTCCTACATGAAACTATGTGATAAAAACCATGATTCTATGATAATGGTGATATTGACAAATGGATAATGATGTTGCATAAAAAGATAAAATGATTATGCATATGCTCAAATATTAACTATTGATATGATAAACTAAAATACAATTACAAACTAAGACATGATTCTAAGTTAGAATGATAAAACCATGCAACTTGCTAAATGCTAAATGATCAAATTCTAAATGCTCCAATGCTCCAAAGCTATTCCTGCATAATAAGTTTGCTAAAAGATGTGATGATAAATGATGTAGCAAAGGGTTGTATTTATAGGATTTTCAAAGCATCTTGTGATGTGGTAGCAATCAATGGTCCAAATTCAAACATGAGGGATGAACGATGGAGATGGAAGAATCAAGGAGGATGTTCCCTTGACCAAGGGCAACATGCCAAATGAATGAAGAAATAAAGTGTGTGAGGAATAAGCCATGTCTTAAAAGTTTGTTGGAGATAATTGGTTGAAAATAATGTAATTAAATATTAGTCATATTTAATTACATGTGACATTTGATGACATGGCCAAAAAATGTTGTAGACATGTGACTAAATTTGAATTTGAAATTATTCAAACTTAGTGAGAAGATATTTAATTAAATAAAAACAAACTATAGCCATTTGTTTATTTAATTAAATTTAGAAGAATGTGGTTTAGGATGAAGAATTTAGAAAAGTGTGAACTATATAAATAAATTGAGAATTTATTTATAAATAGATGAAAATAAACGAGTTTATTAATTAAATAGCTAATATTTAATTAATTAATTGCCTCGACCGATTTTAGGTGAATACACTCTTAATGCAAAGAGCTACTCAATGTATTCAATCAAGCCTTGAGGCACTTCTTCAAGCATCTTTTTGAAGTGTGAATTGTTAAATTTCATAGCTTATACAACCTTGTTCTAAATTTTCTACTAATTCATTTGTAGGAAAGCATGACATTGAACTTTGGAATATTTGATCCCTACCTTATCCAACTTATTTTAGTCACACTTTTAGCACAAATATTTCAATCACCATATGATCCACTGGGATGCCAAATATGAGTAGCATTATGCTATTAGATTTGGTTTTTTTATTAAACTTTATTGCATCAAAGAAGTATATTTTGAATTTGAGGTTTAGCACTTTCTTTCTTACAATGTGGCTTAAATCTAGATTAATTTTGTAGCTTCTTTATTTTACAGTTTTCTTTGAATTTTGAGGATTTGGAGGAGTTCATAAATATACTTTGATTTTGATCATCATCATTTCCATTATCTCCTCATCTAGCCCATAGTCTATAGTTTCTTGATGAGAACAAAATCGACAACAAATAACTCATTGTTAACTTTCCTCTTGAATTACCATTACCATGTGTCCATCATTTCTACCAATTTAATTTTTCACTTTATTTCTACATGGCCCTTGGTAAGATGTGGCATATACCTCAAAATGAGAGATACTAGGTGATAGATTCTCTCCTTGCATAAGAAAAGAAATGTAATTAACATTTCTCATGTATTTTAGTTTTTCCCCTTAAGAAAAGAAAATTCAAAATAAACATGTCAGGTTTTCCTTTTACTCCAAATTGAAATATGCAAAGCTTATAAAAAACATTTACCGCATTAATAATTATCTTTTATTGAGGATTAGTGCAGGTTATGAAGTAGATATTTAAAAAAAAAATAGAATACATTGCACGCTACTAAAAATAAAAGCCATGCAAGCTATTGTTGAAAAACGTCTACCACTTGTCCATAATGTATTCGGCTCACATATTTCCAATAGACCACACATTTTGGCATAGGCAGGCAGGACGCTGGCTAAAGTTCCGGAGTTTGGCTTTACACCTACCAATTGCATTTGCATGAAAGTTTTTTGCGCATATCTTGCAATCATGGCATTCCATGAAACCACGTTTCTTTTAGGCATTCTGTCAAACAGTTGACGTGCCTTGTCATCAAATGGAATGGGATATATGATATATGGAAGACTAAAATCCTGCGCCTTTTCCAGTAAATTTACTTCATCAAGAAGAAAATTACCGATTGACTTATTGGTGTCAGCAAGTAGGTCATGGGAATAGCTCTTAAACATCTGGCGAGGCAAGCAATACAATTCATTTCAGGCTCGCCCTGGAAATTTCCATTGTCCCCTTGTATGACAAGATTGTGTAACGGTTTCTTGACTGAATCCATCCCATGGACTCAATCATTGTCTCAAATTCCTAATCGATGCATTGATCTCTGTCTGCCTCTTAGAGAGGGAAGTTTTATGTAAGCAATATGGTTTGCAGAAAAATGTGTGGACTGTTGGAGCTATTCTATACATATTAATTAGTGATATTCCACCTTTTTGGGCAGGTGAGATGCATATTTAAGGATGCAACTGTATTTCGTTATCTCGAAGTAGCTTTTTTTATCGAATATTGTATGTATGGATATATGCCAATTCATGTCTGATATTCTTTTTACTTTAATATTTTTCAGAAAAACAAGAGGGAGTTTTTTATGCTGTTCTACGGGGCCACTTTGTTTCGATTCAAAATCTCGGCATTCAATTTCTGAGAGTGCTAAGCATCTAATAAAAAAGATGCTTAATAAAAACCCAACTTAGTGCATCCATGCACGTGCAATTCTATGTATGAGATTAATTTGCAAGTCTTCTCTATATTTGAGTTTGTTAGCAAATGTTACTTTAGTGGGGAACTCAGATACCTTCAAGATTAATTTTCAAAGAAATTAGAAATGAACTTCTGTGCAAGACTAGGGGACTTGTATTTGAAAAGGGTTTTGGTAGCTTTTCTATTTTTTGCAAAAATTTCACAAGTACATACAAATTTTATTTTCAATGTAAAATTTCCAAATATGGTTAAATACGCTAAGTTCGCAGTGCATTCCAGGTCACCCTTGGATATGTAAAGATGGCGTTACTCCAGATAAGGCTTTGGATCCAACCATGTTGTCCCGAATAAAACAATTCCTTGCAATGGATGAATTGAAGATGGCTCTAAGGTTAGTGGCTTATTTATCTTATCGACATGAGTGACTTGTTCTAGACAACAATGATAGATGAGAATTAGTAGTTTGACAAGTCTCTTCAGAGACATTCAATTTATTTATCAGTTATGACTTAATAGTTTTTCAGAAGGGAAGTGTAGTGCCCTGGTTTGGTCGTTGATGTTAAGTAAGTTGTTGTTGGTAATGTCATGATGATGTGGTGATTTTATTATTTAATTTAATTTTAAGGTTATGAGGTAACACTAATAATATGTTTGGATTTGATTAATAAAATTAATTTAATTATAAGGTTACCTGTTTCATTTGGAATTAAATAAAGAATTAGATTCAATGATAAACGCCAATTTAATTATCGTTGGGAGTTAGTAATTTAAAATAATCAGATTAAATGAGGAAAGGTAACTATCATTTAATGATTAAATTCAATTAATAAATTTAAAAGTGATAAAATATTAAAGAGGATTAAATATTAAAATTGTACTTAAGTTTAAATAAATTACGGTAAAAATATTTATTCAATTATATTTTAATTAAAAGTTAATTATTTATGAAAATTTGTTTTAGTTAAAATTTAGAGTTAAGTGGAAGTAATTTAAAATAAAAAGAAGTTATTGGTTGAAATTAAATAAACTAAATACATAAAGTAATGATTAATTAAAGTGAGAAAATATTAGAAAGGATCAAATATTAAAATTTTACTTAAGTTTGAATGAAGGTAAAAACGAGAAAAGCCAGTAAAAGTTGGTACCTAATTATAATTAAATAAACAATAAACATGCAAATAAATATTATTTGAAATTCAAGTTCGGTTTGGGGAAGGTGAAAAGTCATTCGGTGGTTGGGAATTCGTTCTTGGTTGGTAACTGACCAAGAAAGAAAATAAGAGGGTGATTTTTCCGAATGCCAAGGGGGACTTTGGGAAGAGAATTAGCAACCTGTGAAGAGAGGGAGGAATTTTACTGAAAGCAATTTCCACGAAGGAAGGAACAAGAAAAGAGATTTTTTTTGAAAAGAAAGAAAGAAGAGGAATTCAAAAGGGAAAGCGACTTCCAGGTTTTCTTTTAAATATTTTCCTTACAAATAGTGAATAGATGTTTTCCTGTGAAAGATTTCCTTCTTCCTTGAAATCTTTTGTATGCCAACTTCAAAATTTAGCTGAGTATTTTAAATGTCTTATTTTTCGGGCTGTACAAATTTGTATTTTCCTTCCTTTCATTTTATATATACTTACATAAATATGGTATTCAATATATGTATTTTGAGACTGTAAACTGTCTGTAAATGAACTGTTTCCTGTGACTCTATTCAAACAGTCTAGTTGTGTCATCCATAACATTTTTTATACAAACTAGTTTGCTGGTAAATTTAAAGGGTTTCTCCAAATTCCAGTTTTCTATTTGCTGTCCAAAAATCTCAAATACCCAGATTATAGTTTTGGCGTTATGCTTAAAATACGAGGCTGCTGTCAAGCTGCTCCCTTATGGTTGCGTTTTGCTGATAATAAATATAATTTATAAAGAGTTAAATTAAATTTTGGTCTGCTAGTATGATAGGTTTTGAGATAAATAGAGAAATAATAAAGATGTTAAGGGTTTATTATAAAATAAGCTGCATTTTGTTAATTATTAAACTTAGTGGTTAAAATAAATTGATTATTAGGGAAGTAATACTTGGAGGGAAATGATTTATTTATATTAAAAGAATTGAATAAATAAAATATAAAATCAATCATAAGTAAAATATTAATTTTATTTAGGTTAAGGTTGTGCTGTGAAGAATTAGATTTTATCCCAGCTAGATAAATGATCTCTTATTTTTAATCAGAAAGTGAAGATATATATATATATATTTGTTTATAATAATTAGGTTGGATATTGTTTGAGGTGAGATATAATTAGAGGATCTTGTTCTGAATAAATAAAGTTATTAATTGTTGGCATGAAATCTTGCCAGGTAGTTAGTCATTAGGTGTTAAGGATGGTGCAGTTAGAATTCTCACATTTGTTACCTTAGGAAGAAACATATGTCCTTTTTGAATATTATTAATCATTGTATCTAAATTAGGATGGAAAGATAGGTTAAAAGTTTTTAACGTGAGATTTAAATTAAGGAAAATTATAATATAAAATATATCTTGAATTTTCTTACATGTTCTCTTAATTGGTAATTTAATTTTATAGTATTAATTTCATGATATCTTTTAATTGTTTTATATTCTTTTAGAATGAAATAAATGTTATCTTAATATCTAAACTCCTCACATGCTTTTAGGATTGGCTAATGGATACTCTTGGCAAATAGGTAGTTGGTTACTTAGAATAAAATATTGCGACAATTACTTGTGAATTATTGTGCCAGGGAATGAATTAGGTAAATAATTAAAGAGAAAATGGTTATTTCGATAGGTTGCTTAGTAAAATATTATTTAACAAAAGATTTTAACGGAACAAACATTATTGAATTAGGTATTTAATTTTGTTGTAGATAAATGAACTGTGTATTTAGTTAAAGTAAATCGATTTATATGGTTAATTAAGTTTTAGGGTTCACTAAAGGAGATAAGTGATTCTACATTTACATAGTTTCTTTTACTTGAAGGTTAATGATAAAGTTATTTTTAAGTGAGGATAAATCCCAGGTTCATAGGTTAATTAATTTAAATGATACTGATTAAATGTTAAATGGTTTTAATTACCTTTTTGTTATCTAATGAGTCTGTGAATGATAATTATTTATCAAACTACTGTGTGAAATAATCCATTAGTGTCGTCACCTTAGTATTATAATAAAGTTGTAAATTATAGAATTGTCATCTTAGTATTACATTTTAAAGTTATAATTAGGATTCGTATTAAACAGTTGATGGAGTTGGTTATCTTATAAATGATATAGTTATTTTAAATATAATTATTTGTAGTAAATACTCTCTTAATTAAATTAAGTGGATATATTAAAATAAGTGGTAAAAACGTTGAAATAATGCTTAAATTAAAGGAAGGTCTTTATGGTTATAATGTGTGAGTAAATGTGTTTTAAACAAAGTGTTTTGATTATTGGTTTAAGTGTTATTTAATTGTTTTAAGATGGGTGTTATTTGTGGGATATTTATGGAGATGTCTCAATGGCCTGTTCATTGTAAGTGTTTTAAGATAGTGTTCTTCAAGGTTGATGTGTTTGATGGTTTCCTTGTATGGAATTATTCCTTAAGACTTTGTAATTAATGTGTTTATATTCAGAAAATGATTTATTTATAGGAGTTAGAAAATTAGAATTATTAGGTAGTTAAGTTAGGTATTATGTTATTGAGTAGGTTAGTAAAGTGATTAGAGAGAGAGTTTCCTTATGTTAATAATTTGGGTAACATTGATAGATTAGTTTATTCTCAATTTGATTAGTTTCAAGTGGGATAGTTAACTTAGAAATAATGAAAAGTAGAGTTTTGTATGTTGTTGATGTATGTAGATAATATTGGCGATAAGGATTATTTCTGTTTAGGTGGGAGAATTGATTTTTAAGATAAATGGAAGTAAATAAATTTGAAAACTTTAAATAGTTGGGTATTACGATAAAGGCTAGTGAATGATTGTTGATTCGATAAATGTTTTGATTAATTATATTTAGTTAAACAAAGGGTTTATGTAAATGAATAAAATTAGATGATCTTTTCTAAGTCAATTTCCCTCATATTCTTTTAATAGTTGATTTGTGGGGTTTCTATAAGAACAGTTCTAGAAAATACTTGTGATTGATATCAGGATCAAATTGTTGGTTTGAGTGGGTTGATCTTCGAAGGGAGATTGTTGTTATAATGTGTAAATTGGAATATATTTGTGTTTGAAAGAGTATACTTGTGAATAGTGTCTTATGGCTTAAACCATTAGATTTTATTTTCACTTCGTAATATTGTGCTATCCTTAAATGTTGGAAATGATTGATCTTTAAACTAATGTTCTTTTTAAAATGTTTCAAGTTACTTCTTATTGAATGAATGGGTATATTATTAGAATGTGTGGTTTTATGGATTCTTTCAATGTGACTTTTCCTGAGTTGATTTTTGAGTTGGAGTTTTTCTCTCATTTTATTTATGTTGCTATTCGTTGGGAACCAGTATGTGTTCTTTTGTTCTTTACCTAAGTGGTAAATTGGTTAATGTTAACTTTGTCATGATTGATGGTTCTACTTGATGAGTCAAATTGAAAAGTTCTTTGAATTATGGGTATTCCAAGAGGAGAAAATAGAGGTTTCCCTTGGATTCTCGATTTAGTTCGTATCGAAGTTGTTGGTGTTGTTGAGTGGAGTTGTTGATCTTATTTTGGTGTATTTTCTCATTATATTTATATTGGAAATAGTTCTTTGAGGTCTTGCAATTATTGCTGTCAGTTCTTTGATGGGGAAACCCTAGTGTAACTTTATGAGAATCTTCCAGAGGTTTATTTTACTATTGGTTAATGTTCCTCCTTTTATGTGCCCTTGTTGTGGCAAGTGTTTTGGTTTCATGTTTTTGAAAGGGTTGTACATGAATCGTTGAGATTTTGATTATGTATTTATGGCAAGATGGGTAATGCCTTGCATGCTTTTCTGTTGTGATCTAATGTACTTGTTATGTTGTACAACCCTTGGATTTTGGTTTTTATGTTTTGAGTGTCTAGAGAGAGAGAGTGGCTCTAAGTGGGTGGTCGGCGCACAAAGGGGCGCCAGGATAGCCCTCGTTAGAGTGAAATTAATAAGTGATAATTTAAATAATTAACTAGGGGGTGGGTAGAATCACATTAAAAAGATAATTGATGCCTCGTCCGCCGTTTAGTGCTATCACAGGCTAAAGGGGATTGAGAAGGCCGTGGTTGGCAAGATCGTTACCTTGTCTTCATGAAAGGTTAACGATTCCGCATGAGCAACCCTATGGAGCGGCTCCTTGAGATAGGTAGTCTGGATAACCATAGATGGAGGCGGCTCCTAGCGCTCGGATTGTCTGGATAATTCGTCAGTAGACGGAGGCGGCACCTTGCGATAGGTAGTCTGGAGAATCCATGTTAAGCCATGCGATGACACTCTCCTCTAACACTCCTTATTATGTTGCTTCTTTGGAAATCCTCTGGAAGTGGTCCTTTGTCTTGAATTGATGAAACATAATTGTTTGAAATGATTTATGATTTTACCCTATTTTATCTATGGTGTATTTTGTGGTCTTGTATAAATCTTGTGGATGTTTGGGTTTTGACCTTGTACTCTTATGGTACTGTGATATGATGTTATTGTATTGTATCATTGCGATTCAGAATTGTGATATGTTTATTAATTCAGCTTGATTTGGAAGTGTTTTATGATCTTCCTTTGGATTACTTGTTTACTGGTCATTGCTTTGAGTTATATGATGAGTTTTTTTTTACTCTTGGATGTGGTTGGATTGTGTCATTGTAATTTCTGAGTGTTATGATACTTTTGTATGACGTTGAGTCTTGTGGTTCTCTGTTGGATGTTCTTGGTTGAGGTCTCTTTCTTGTTAGCTCCTAGCACGGGGGGTGGGTCTTCGGACTCACATGGTCGGGTGGAACGTGCCAAGCACCCCATTGGGTCCCCAGTCGAGGATCGAGAGGTGTGGATTGGTGCTGTTGCGGCAACTCCAGAATTGTATTTATCTTGGAACCAGTTATGATATTGTGCATCATGTTATCTTGTTGTATGGTTTCCGTTCATGATTGGAAATACTTTTGTATCATTGTACTTCTTGAACATTGTACTGTAATGTAACATTAAACCTTGTGTGGATATTGGCCATGGTGATTGTTATTTAATGTGTTAAGTTAATCATGTATATGTTGTATTTATGTTTACAGATGGCTTCTTATCAATGAATTTTTCATGTATGTGTTATATTTTTTATTGTTTACTTTATATCTTTGGATTTTATTCTTTATTGATGTTGTATGGATCTAGGTCGCGTAATGACTCTTCGTGTACCCCAAGGGATGTATGTGTTAATGAATCTATTTAAATGAAATTCATGTTATGACTTAATGTGTTTTACATGTATGTTATGTTATTTAAAAAAAAATTGTGTGGTAATTGTTGTTGTTGTTGTCCTTTGGGGTTCGTGGCGGGGAAGGATGATAAAATAGTTTTTACAGTTTCAGAAAGGTTCAGATTTTACTTTTGAAGTGTTGCTCTTTATCAAATTAGGGCATGCCTACTTATGGTACTTTTATATGTCACTACCAAGCAAGTCACACTGGCGAGGGGTACTCATTCCTCAGCCAATCTAAACTTGACAAAAATAAATTTTATTTGTAAACAGTTAAAATTTCTGCTTTGGC
This sequence comes from Sequoia sempervirens, assembly GCA_007258455.2. Lineage (NCBI taxonomy): Eukaryota > Viridiplantae > Streptophyta > Pinopsida > Cupressales > Cupressaceae > Sequoia > Sequoia sempervirens. The sequence continues at coordinate 45,317 of VDFB02322221.1, read as the reverse complement.
AGCATTCTTCTAATTTGTGGCAGAACTGCAACGTTGGAACAGGGCATGGACATTTATTACAGCATAAATAAAGCAAGATTTTTGTCAGATTTTGCAGTTGCCTGGTGGACATGTTAGCAAAATGTAAATGCATATACAGCACAAGTGAATTCTCTTACAAAATCACTCAAATAAATGTAATGCAATGATTGTAGAAGCACACACAGAGGTTGCAGAAGTTGATTTTAAACCTATCAATTGCATTTGTCTCAATTTTTGGGAAGCCTTTTTCCATGAGAGTATACAACTTGTTTCAAGTGGGTAGCTTAAATCTTGCATTCTCTTCTCAACAAATCCATTTTGTGTATGTTTGCCAATCACTGCATTCCATGCGAGTACATTTCTTACAAAGATTTTACAAGATGTTTCATATGCACTATTTATGCTTATACATTTTCATAAACCATTTTGGTTTTTAAACCCCTATCTTATATTGTTACTGTTATGGTGAAATTTGGACTAAAAGAGAGTAAAAGCATATAAAATAATCACTCAATCCGAATAACAACATACACCTCCAATTAGAGCATAAATGGAAACACAAAACATAAACAATGCAAACTCAAGCAATGATCATTCCTTCCATTGTTTTGTGAGATTGCTCCAATGATTGCTAGATGTTTGCGATGATTGCATGTAGGTTGCTCAAATGGACAACATGTACCAGTTAGAATGAATCATTTTGCTTGTCATTGTCCTTTGGAGTCCAGGCTTGTTAAATAAATCTTTAACCATGAGGATGGATGGTGAGGATTTGTATGCAAGTGGTAGTTTAAGGCATTAAAGGATAGTTAGGGAGAATAAAGAAGCAGCTATCAGTTACGACACCTGTACTGACAATTTTCAGCACTTTGAAGGCATCTAAGAGGTTGAGGAGCAGATATAGGAACATGCAAAGGAGAAACGTGGTTGAAAAACTCAAGCCTTCCTTCCACCAATGCTTAGCTGGAGCTTTTCAAAGAGTCAAGTAAGGAAAGTAGTTTCCAATTGCCCCAAACAAGGTTGACTAAGCAAGTCAAGACAAGGAATGTATTGGTTTTCAATGACACGTGTGCTATATTCCCTATTATGGTTAGATAGGAAAAGTGAATGCCAAGTAAAGGAAGGAGGCAACATTGCATATGATAGAAAACTTCATTGTAACTGATTATATGATCAACTATCGAACTTTTGAAACTCAGTTTTTCTGAGAAATAATATCATTCTCAGACTTGTACTCAGTTTGTACCTTTTGAATCAATAAAAAGTCATATTTTTACCTTCTCAAGAGCTGTATATTGTGTGAGATGTTGGAAATAGTTGATATGATCTTGTGATAATTTTGTTTTATCCTAGATTTCTAGTCCCATTTCTATTACCTTTAGGCTTTATACATAAATATATGTGATTTGTAGGTCATAGTTTGTGTTTTCTATCAAGTTTCTTGTAAGATTCAGCTGTGAATGACATTTCCTTCTAAATATTATCATAAATTGCAGACCTTTATATGAAATATTTATGCAAAACATGTAAAACTGTGAGTTGTGTATGTTATAGCTGAACTTATTATCATATTGTGTACTCTTCAGATAAGTATAAGTCATAAAACATCTGGTGCATCACCTCTTTTATGCTTTAAAGTTTATTTTGTGTTATTTTCTGCCCTTTTCCTTCCAAACAATAATAGAGTAAGTTAGTTTTTAGGTGCTACACTAGGGGAACCAACCCTCCTTGGAGATTCACTCCAATATACAGTTCACCCACAACCTAGGAGTGTTTTCATGGTGTCAACTGAAGGGAGAGTTAACTTTAATTCTCAAGGGTGCAATTTAGTTTGAAAACAATTCTGGACATGCCCGCTGGAACCATTTGATGGTCCCAATATCATCCAATGAAGAATTTTGGTGTGTTCTTTAGTGCATTTTTCCATACAAAACAACATTCTTCAAACGCCATGGCGACTCCAAGTTCAAATCTACTAGTTTAAGTAGTCCACGTGTTGGTAGATGTTACACAAGCCCACTAAAAGATGTTTGGCTTGGTATGTCAAGAGGGTATGATTTTCAGACATCTATCCTCACAGTTGATGCAGAGCATCCAGGGTGTAGCACTTAGTCTTGTTGCATTCATCTAAGAGAGTCCTACATATTTTCATATCTAATGTATGCTAAGCATTGTACCGCCTGGTTGGTTGGTATCAAGACATTTTATCCTTGCTTTTACTTGCTGTAAAATACATCTATCTTCACAGTTAATGCAGAGCATCCAGGCTGTAATGCTTACTCTTAGTTACATTCATCTAGGAGAGTCCTCCTACATGTTTTCATATCTAATGTATGCTAAGCATTGTACTGCCTGGGTGGTCTGTATCAAGTCATTTTATCCTTGCTTGTACTTGCTGAAAATATCCAATCATTGTACATTACAAAGCAATTCCAGGTTATCATAATATCCTTGTTTGTTACATGACAAAGCAATTTCCAGGTACCTATATAAATCTATCGGCATATTCCTTGCACCTCCTCCTAGTGCAAGCGCTAGTCAAATAAGAATGCAAACAACAACATATACCATGTAGTGAAAAAATATGTAGTCTCTCCATGGACAACACAACAGTTAAAAAATAAAATAATGATTTTAAAATTGATTTTTTTTTCAATTGTTAAAAACAAAATACTCTTCTTTTAATTTTATAAAAATTTGCATTAATATCAACCCACTTTAGTGAGAGCTGAAAAATAGCGAAAACCAGTTGCCTGTCTACCTTAATTGTTTTTAATAGTAACTTGATTTGTTGAAAAGGTTTTAGAAAGTTTTAGGAAAATGCAATTGGTAGGTTTAAAGCTAAATTCCATTGCCTTCCTACTATCCTCCCTACCTGTGCAAAAATGGGAGATTTGGAATATAAAACAAACATCGACCAAAGCATAAAGGATACAGGGATTTTTCAGACATAGTTTCAACTACCTGTAGACATGTATGCAAAAATATGGAAGTGTAGGTAAGGTGCATGAACTGTTGGACAGAATGCCTCAAAAGAAATGTGATCTCATGAAATGCAATGATCGCAAGATGCTCACATAACAGTTTTTTAAAAACATATCACAGCCAAAATAGAAATGTTTTACAATAGCTACTACAAACACCTCTATCTATTACCAAATTTTAATTAAGTTTTTTATTTATTCAAGGGGTAAACGCTTTTGACCGGAGCTATGAACCGGAATACAACCATTCAACAATACCACCCCAACGGGGTTTGAACCTTGGTGGCAAGAACAACAATGCCACTGATAAACCATCACACCGTGCCAATACCGGCAAAAAAATCTAAGTGTCAAAAGGGCAAAAATACCTTTAATTAAGTTAATAGCTGTCAAACGGTGGCAAAAAAATAATCAAGAACATTTTACATGAAATGAGTGTTATTAAGAATAAGGTAATTGGGGAAGCAATATACATAATATTTGAATGCAACTCTACACACTCACTGTTTACTACTATCAAAGCCTTGACTGTAAATCATCACTATCATTGTGATCAGAGTGCTATACTGGAATATCTTGGTAGAATCTAACATTAAAGCTTTCATTTCTAAAAATAAGGATTAGTGATTACAAATCTGATTTTAAATTTGAATTCAATAGGTAACTACTTTAATGGTTATTAGAAATTTGAATTCAATAGGTAACTATCTTAATGGTTATTAAAAATTTGAATTTAAGCAAACTGGCTTTATACCTTTTATTAATAAAATAAAATGAGAAACAGCATAATTTTTGTGTTAAATACATGCTACACACAGAAAATAATAATAACAACAATTTTAGTATCCTTGAATATAGAAAATACAACCCAAAATCTTGAAAAAAAAAGGGAATTTCAATGGCACACCATAATATCATGGCCCCTATTCTCGAGGGTTGCATTTGCAGGGTGATATAATGTCTGTTACCCACAAGACATGCACCATGCACATATCCATTATATTGGACCAACTGGTGCTGAGAACTTGTTACCCAAGAAAGGAAACGAGTCAATGGAAATTAAACATTATAGACCTGGGCATTTTGCGGTGAGGAACCTTTAAACTCATAGAAGTCTTACACAGTGACACCAATTGGCTAGTTTGAATATGTTCCCTTTTAAAAATGATCTTGTCCCCATTTGGTGTTAGTTTTTAAGATCAGATTTAGTGCACAGAATTTAATTCAAAATCAGAAACAATAACACAACAGATATCCTGGGAAAACCCTCCTCTTGAGGGAGAAAAACCCAACAACAATATATCTGTTATATATTGAATCAATACAATAATGATCTCCTTACAAGAGGCCGATATGCAGGCCCAAATACAATCACCAATGAATGATGCAACACAGCAATACATGAAGACAATTCGCTCATGGAAAACTCAGCCTCTAATAATATCGAACTGCCTTGAGAAGAACTCGCACATGTGATGGAGAACGAACTAGGATGAAATCTGAATGATCAAACAATGAGACTTCTTCAAGTATATATACACCATGATGAGAGGAGACGTGACCTTTCAAAGACACAAGTCGTCCCAGCAAGAAGGATGTGTCCCTCCAAAGAAATCATGTCTATACAAGAGGTCAGCCTCTTTTAGAAATTTGTGTCTTCATTTAATTCGTACCATTCCATTAATTAAATATAATAATCAAACATTGTGCCTCTTCAATTAAATCGATATCATATAAATTAAATAGCCATAGGCTATAATTAAATTTATCTTAAGTAAGGAGATCGTTGGAAGAAGCAGCCCGACGTTGCTAATAACATCAACACTCCCTCTCAGCTAGGGATGATACTTCTAGCTGCACAAGACATATCACCTCATCATGATGTCTACCACAATGGCTACAACCAAATGTGGATAAGAGAGATATCACCTCACCGTGATATCAGATATCACCTCAACATGATATCGACCATAATGGCTACAACCATGTATGGTATGTACAAGTGTTCATCACTTGCGTGATGTTGTCACCTCAACATGACTTTCACCATAGCTCTCCCAAAGGGTGAAACACAAGTACAAAAAAATCATCACAGACTCTCTCACGTGATGCTGTCATGGAGTCACACACATGACATCCACCATGGCTCTCCAGAGGTGGAATCAAGGGATTTCACCTCGAACTTCTCTTACAGAGAAGAACTCATTAACAAGGGATTTCACCTCAAATTCTCTCACAGAGAAGAACTCATTCAAGAGGATCACTGATATTGAGACTTCTTCTCAGTTAAGGCTATATTCTCCACCATACCAAGCTTATCTCGAAAGTACACAAACTTTATCCTAGAGAGAGGCTTGGTGAGAATGTCTGTCGTCTGCTCATCAGTGCTAATATACCTCAACTGTATAGCTTTCCTCAATACCATATCTTTGATATAATGGTATTTAATCTCAACATGCTTGTTCTATCATGAAACATAGGATTGACAAAAAGCTTCACACAACTTTGGTTATCACAATGAATGATAGTAGGCTCCATTGATTGTCCAAACAATCCTACAAGGAGCTTACGAAGCCACACTGCTTCCCGAGCTGCCACACAAGCTGCAATATACTCTGCCTTTGATGTACTCAATGCTATAGATGACTGTTTTGCTGCACCAAGAAATCATAGCAGATCCCAAACTAAAGCAACATCCAGAGGTGCTCTTCCGATCAGTAACACTCCCTGCCCAATTAGAATCAAAATAACCATGCAGCTCCAAGTCCACATCTGAAGAATATCTCAACCCATATCCAACTGTGCCACGCAGGTATCTCAGGATATGTTTAGCTGCAACAAGATGTATCTGTCTCAGTTCACACATGAACTGACTAAGTGCACTCACAACATAACAAATATCTGGTCTAGTGTTAACTAGATACATCAAGGACCCAATCAACTGCTTGTACATCGTAGGATCCACCAAGTCTGAACTAGTTGCAACCTCTTTTAACTTATGTAGGTTTGTCTCCATAGGTGTAGACATGGATTTGCAATCCATCATACCAAACCTTTTAAGTATATCAATAGTATACTTCCCGTGACTTAGAATCATCTCATCTGACTTCTACCATACTTCTAAGCCAAGAAAGTAATGCATGAGACCAAGATCCATCTTCTTCAGGTTCAGTAGGCTCCCTCTGAATCTTCAAGTACTTGCATCAATCTTCTGACCTCTTCGTCCAAGATTGCCTGCAATGCTTACCTTAGAGAAATGTTTTCCCATGTATACCTCTAATACTTTAGGGAGTTCACGATTGTCCTCATCGACCTCATCCCAGATCACTCTACTCTTAATAGGTTTGCAGAGCTACCAATGTCAAATCCAGATGAATGTTTTGAGCAATTCTGATCTTAGCAGCTGAAGGGATCCTCTAAGAATTTAGCACCTAGCCTTGCAATACAGTAATCTTCACTTCTTCTCAGTGAGTTACAAAACTCCCTCTTGATTCCTGCTTCAAAGATTGCAAAGAAGACTTCTGGAAGTGAACTCCCTCGAGCCACCAACTCAGTCCCATGGCTGCAAGTTGTGACTTCACGCTTGATCATTTCTTTGGTTGGCATGACTTCCTCACAAGATGCCTCAAACTTTTAATCACTAAGCAATCTCTCATCACCTTCTTGCTCCTAGAACTGTCCTGAAAGCATTTTAGAGAGGGATTACTAATAGTTTATAACTATCTAAAGAAATATCAAGGCTAGAATCATACAAGGTTTACTATCTCAGGTTATAGCATGAACACATAAGAATTTATGAACAATATTAAAACATAAATAAATAAATCAACCTAAAAGAGAAATATATCAAAAGATCAGAATGAAGGGATAAAGAAACTTATCTTTATTGAATTCAGATATAACTCTTTCTTCCATCTTTTACTCCTCTCGAGAGTGCTAAACTCAGCACAACAAAAGACAATCTGCACAACTACAGATTTCTTGAATGCATTATGCAGTTAGCATGTAGAACCAACTCTCTCCAAGAGTTCAACGCTCTATCACAACTCAAGCATTAGAGAATAATATCGACTTGACCAACTAATCACCATCAAAATTGCAATTCTCCTTTTATTTCAGAGTCACACACAGAAATCTTCACAACTAGCATGAATTGACTTGCAACAAATGAAATCTTCAAAGGATCTTATGCTAGTGAACACAATTTCAAGAGAAACCTACTATCTCTCTTTACTAATTACAAGATCCAAATAAAAGATATAACTTAACAAACAAAGAATACTTATCTCTTTAAATATTTTGATGGATGCAACTACTGGACACAGTAAAATATGTTGCTCTTGCACTCAGATCAGCACACAACCTTCACGGCTTGAACACAGGCCCATGACTTAGAAGAGAAATTCCCTAGAATCCTTCTGAGGAGAGATCTCATTCACATCCGCAAATGAAGCATGTTGATTAGGCCTGGTTGGGCAATCCTTTGCATAGTGCCCAAACTTGTCGCAACGAAAACATTGGACTTTGGAGAGGTCCCACTTCTTCTTGAATGTGGGAGCACCATCTGACCCTTTATCTCTATTCCTCTTGAAGTATCCTTTCTTTCCTCTTTTCCCTTTCTTCTCAGAGGATTGAGCGGAAAGAATATGAATGTCTTCATTTGTAGAGCTTCGACCAATACCTCTCGCAGCCAACCTAGACTCTTCTTGAATACAATCTTCCCTCAAACGATCAAACTTGGGAAATTTCGATCTTGCACTAATTCCTTAAATGTAAGACTCCCAAGATGAAGGAAGCCCATTAAGAGCCAACATGGTCAAATCCTTGACATCAACAATATGACCAATGGTAGAGAGTTGATCTCTCAATTCAGAAATCTTCATGAAGTAAGTGATGACAGATTCTCCTTCCGCCATCTTCACATGATGGAGTTGTTGCTTCAGTGCAAGTGCCCGGCTTGTGTTGTTGATTTCGTACATCTCCAAATTTTTAAACATCTCTCTTGCCGTCTTCAACTTGGAGATGATAGGAACAATATGATCCTTCACGGAATCAACTAACATCTTCTTCGCCTTAGTATCTTTCTTCCTCCACTGCAACTTCTCTTCTTCCTCCTCTGGTTCAGGAACTTTGGTCTCCACAAACTCGGCCAAGTCATTCTCTTCCAAGGTGAGCATGATTCTGAACCTCCATGATGTGTAGTTGGATGCTCCCTCAAGCCTATCCTCAATTTTAAGACCATTCACCATCTTGACTAAAATAGAGATAGACAAAGATATGAAAAGAGAATAGAGAGTATCGCTGCAATAACAAATCTGATCACGATCTTCTTCAAACCCGCTCTGATACCATGTTAGTTTTTAAGATCAGATTTAATGCATAGAATTTAATTCAAAATCAGACACAATAACACAGCATATACCCTGGGAAAACCCTCCTCGTGAGGGAGAAAAACCCAACAACAATATATCTCTTATATATTGAATCAATACAATAATGATCTCCTTACAAGAAGCCGATATGCAGGCCCAAATACAAGCACCAATGAATGATGCAACACAGCAATACAAGAAGACAATTCGCTGATGGAAAACTCAGCCTCTAATAATATTGAACTGCCTTGAGAAGAACTCGCACACGTGATGGAGAACGAACTAGGATGAAATCTGAATGATCAAACAATGAGACTTCTTCAAGTATACATATACCATGATGAGAGGAGACGTGACCTTTCAAAGACACAAGTCAGCCCAGCCAGAAGGATGTGTCCCTCCAAAGAAATCGTGTCTATACAAGAGGTCGGCCTCTTTTAGAAATTTGTGTCTCTTCATTTAATTCGTACCATTCCATTAATTAAATATAATAATCAAACATTGTGCCTCTTCAATTAAATCGATATCATATAAATTAAATAGCCATAGGCTATAATTTAATTTATCTCAAGTAAGGAGATCGCTGGAAGAAGCAGCCCGACACTGCTAATAACATCAACATTTGGGAATCAAAATATCAAACATTTTTGGAATGCCATTGCCAAACATCTTTCTCAAATCAACCATGATTTCAGCCATACTCTTCTCTTCAGGCTGCTGTTCTATTCTATGCACTTCCTCGTCTTGTACAGTTACCATAAGAGGGTTACCTTCAGGGTATTCGTTTTCTAGGTGCTGTCACAACAATCAACTATGTCATGCAAATAATCCGAATAAAGAAAAAGTTAAGATTTTGAGAAACTGAGTATTACCTAAAAGTGATTTAATAAACAACAAAAAGAAGAAGAAATCTCTCCTGCACACAGTCAAATCCAAGTAAAGCATACTGAAAGTGATTTTAATCATTCAACACCATCTTCCTGTCATCCTTTCCTGCTAAACTCCAAGGATAATCTTTCAAGAATCCATGGGTGAGACTTGAGATTCCTCAATAAATTGAAAGAGACACGACTATGTAGTAGAAGCAAATTCATCAATTACTATAATAGAACATGTTTTTCGTTTTCATGCAAAATGTAATAGGCACACATGCAGCCATTACAAAGTTGAAATGCCAGCGAAGACCACTCTTTCACTACTGTTTAGTAAAAACCATTTTGACTTTCATGCATTCAACTGTCACATGCACATCAAATTTCATGTGAGGAGTTTTTGTTTACACAAGTTTGTGCTTTCATTGTAGAGCCTCTCGGCTAATAAACTCCAGGGATAATCTTTCTTTGTATGGGGGCATTGGGAGTATTACCCCATCGCCTTGTGAGCTTCTGTTTAAATGTGGCAATGCTCTGCAGGAATCCATGGGTGAGACCTGAGATTCCTCAATAAATTGAAAGAGGCACAACTATGTAGCAGAAGGAAATTGCTCAGTTACTATAATAGAACATGTTTTTCGTTTTCATGCAAAATGTAATAGGCATCACATGCAGCCATTACAAAGTTGAAACACCAACGAAGACCACTCTTTCACTACCGTTTAGTAAAACCAATTTCAACTTTCATGCATTCAACTGTCACTTGCACGACAAATTTCAAGTGAGGAGTTTTTGTTTACACCAGATTTGTGCTTTCATTGTAGAGCCTCTCGGCTAATAAACTCCAGGGATAATCTTTCTCTGTATGGGGGCATTGGGAGTATTACCCCATTGCCTTGTGAGCTTCTGTTTAAATGTGGCAATGCTCTACAGGAATCCATGGGTGAGACCTAAGATTCCTCAATAAATTGAAAGAGACACAACTATGTAGCAGAAGCAAATTCATTAGTTACTATAATAGAACATGTTTTTGGTTTTCATGCAAAATGTAATAGGCATCACATGCAACCATTACAAAGTTGAAATGCCAGCGAAGACCACTCTTTCACTACCGTTTAGTAAAAACAATTTTGACTTTCATGCATTCAATTGTCACTTGCACATCAAATTTCATGTGAGGAGTTTTTGTTTACGCCAGGTTTGTGCTTTCATTGTAGAGCTTCTCGGCTAAATATCTTTGCAGTAAATGCAATAAATGCTTTTAGTTGTGGGCAGTCAGTCGGTTGCATTCATGACACTCTGCACCGCCAAACTCGTCTATAAGTTGATTACACAACCATAACACTTGTAGAAGATCACAGGACAACACTTCATAGAAGAATAAAAATGAGCTAAAGAGCAACAAATAGTAAGTGTGTGTTCCTATTTTACAGTCATTTATATTTTACCACTCGTATGCTATATAAAAAAATCATTTTATTTATTTATTTTATTGAATGGTTTCAGTGCTTTGTTTGAATTTATCTATTTTATTCCTTATCTAATGTGCTCCAAATTGCTAAACCACTAAAACATGCGGCACATTACTTATAGAAAATTTAACCCAGTTACACAGTGAAGCGGTTAAAATTAAATCGTGCTCCAAATGGCAACTCAAGGGAAATTATCCTATACATATTGGTAGAGCCTGCTTATATTGCATTGTAGAATTTTCATGATTCCTACAGTCATAGACACGTGATTAATTTGGGCAAGTAGTTTGTTATGAGGCGGACATAACATGCGCTGAAAGACTTGCCAATCCAGTGGAGACCACTTGATTTTAGACTCTTGACCAATCGTACCCTCTTCAGCTCTAAAAGCTACAATGTAAATGAATGCAAAAAAAAGCAATGTGCACACTAAGACACTCAAATTTGAGATAATTTAGCATAAAAATCACATGTATGCACTGGAAAAATGCAGTCAAAACCACCAGGTGCAGGAACTAAAGGGAATATGAAAATAGAGGCAAAGTATAATGCTAATATGCACTGGGATTAGGAGTCAATTTAAATCTTCTTTGGACCAAAAAAATGGGACATTGAGATGTTTTATTGTGGTGAGCCTTGGTGACAGTTTGTAGGATTGAGCATACCTTATTAAAATTAGAATTGATTCCAACCCATTCTAATTTAGTGAGCCTTTAAGCACGTTGATTAGAATATAGGCCTAGACCTAGATGCACCCCATTGTACTGGCATACATCCAAAAGTATCTTACCTTGATTGACTGCCACCACCTCTGCATTGCAAGGATATTTACCATCCCTGTACTCAAATCTCACATAACATCCAACTAGCAATTGTGCCTGCAATCATGATTTAGAGGAAACAAAATTTCAATTTTATTTTATTACCTTAAAAAGCTCAACAGCTGATGCTTTAATCTATTCACAATAAACAATAAGTGGCTCTAAAAATATCGGGCCTTCAATTTACTAGATTTGTGAGTTCCAAGAGTTCTTGCAGCCTCTTAAACAAAAATATTAATTTTGAGTTGCAAACAATTTTAATGCCCCACACCTGTCTCCCTACAACTGCTGCTTCAATCTATTCAGAATGAACAAAAATTATAACGCTGGATATCTGTAGCCATGGAGACAAAGCAGTGCATGGCGATGAGAAAAATAAAAACCAGCGTGAACCATACTCCTGAGCAAAGCGTGGAAGACATGCATCTATCTCCCTGTGGGTCCAGTTAATTATATATTTGATTAAGTGGAGTTGGTTCACGTCTTCCACACATGCATCCTTTGTGCCAAATTGTTTATTATAAACTGGCAACCTAATGAATATTTGAATAAGTGATGAAATTTAGGTGTTTTATCATAGGTTCTGAGCACAGCTGCTATAATCTCTGCTATGCAAGTTCTGAAACATGATTTTTCTTTTGGTGATCCTATTTCTATTTTCTGGTTTGTTAAAACTTTGGAAATAAATTGTAAATAGGATGGTATTAGTTAAAACCATTTGTTTACAAAATATTAAAAATGTTGCGAGAACTTTTACTTGCTCGTAAATGAAATTGTAATCCTTGAAAAATGTATTAAATATTTCCAGATGGAGCAAGATTGTGACTTGAACGTCCGCTCTTCAAAAGGCATTGTTCTATTCCAAATTTTAGGTTTAACTGTATCATAATAGAGATTTACTGCCACAGCCCCAAAAGTTTAGCGCTAACTCTTTTATAGGATATGGTGGATTTGATTTGATTAATTTATTTTAAAATGACTAGGCACATCTATTTTTTAAGATGAAAGTTAAAACTGAATTCCATCCGGTTAAACTCCTTTAAATGTTTCAGATTAGTCGAGATTTATCAGCTGATAGGCTATATTATGGATGGAGTTTCAGCCGTAAACCTGTCTGATGCCAGAAAAACTTGAAGGCACAGCCAAGTAACTTGTTCAAAATTCTGCAAGAGTCACTGGAAGAGAATGAAATCAGCTTAAGTGATTTTGCAGGTTGTCAGGGTTGGAGAAATAGTGCTAAATTGAGTCAGTTACTTGAAGATGGAAGGCACAAAAGAAAGAAACTTTTGATTGGAGTCACATCAGGTAATTTTGAGAAGCATTTAGCAAGCAGGTTTCTAGGCAATGTGATTTTGGTATACTCCTTTAAGTTTTTCTGTATCTTGAAGAACTTTGAGCTGCTTTGTTCTTTCGTTCTACTTAAGTTTTAACTTTTATGCCACTTTATAGGAGATGCATCAGGCACTTTCATTGTTATATACTTTCTCCAGTCCTATTGACTATTCTTGGGCACTACTGGAAATTGTTTAAATAAAATAAAATAAAGCGTTGTCTGATTACAAGCTTCAAGCTTTTGTGAAAGGAAATAGTAAAGTCTTTGGTCTTTTTAAATAAATTGGCTTGAGTGACAGTCACTAGCTGATCTGCTAGCACAATAAATATTTCTGCCTGCTAAATTTTTCTTATGTGAAGTTGTCGTTTGTTGCTTTAACAAGTCAAATTCATTGAAAATATTATAAGTTTTGATATCATTTAAATCTATTACACTGTTTATATGCACTGTGAAGATTTTTACAGTCAGAAGAACAATAAATATAAGAAATAAAACAAGGTTACCCCCAAGTTTCGGAGGACCAGGGGGGACGGCGGGACGAGTCCCCAAGTTTCCGATTTTTGAGGCCAAAATTAGGGATGGCAGGGGACGCTATATAAAAATATAGGGAAAATTTAAAAAATATAGGGAAATTTTAAATATTCAATAGATAACATGAATAAGGCATGCATAATACACATTATAGAACATTAACATATAACATTTGTGTTCAACATTATGCCAATACTCAATAGAGTCAATAGTCAATACGCATTCAAAATTAACATACAGTTACACGAATCATGAAACAACCTCCAAGTTATAATTTATAAACTTATATCAAAATGCCCAAAGGCTACATTGCTGCCATATAGTTTTAAAGTTTTAGTTTGCTATGAAAATCAAAATACAATATCGTATGTCAATAATGAATACAAATTTACAAAATAAACAAAGAGCACTGCTGCCCCTAATCATCTCTCATAACTGCATCAAAATCAGAGTCATCCTCTGAGTCACTGCCACCGTAATGCTCCTCCTCAGCCAATGGGACCCCAACCAAGCCCTCAGCTGTCTCCTCCTCATCTATCTGAGCCGCGTCCTCGGGATCAATATCCCACCGTAGAGCTGGAGTCTGTCGATACTCTGGAGTCTGTCGATCTGAAGCCGAAGAGCACTATGAACGGCCACTAGCTTCTCTGCTCGTCTAGAGGTAAGTCTATTCCTCTTGACAGAGTGGATAAAGCTATATGTGGACCAATTCCTCTCTGCAGCAGAGGAACTAGCAACCTGTGCAAGAAGGCGAGTGGCAAGTATCTTCAACTGCGGTGTATCTCTCCCATGATAGGTCCACCATCCAATAGGGTTCCCTTGAGCTAATATAGCTCTATCCAACCTCGCCTGTGGTTTGCTCAAGTTTGGGCCATTAAGATTAGCAAAGTCTAGAAATTGTGACCGAAGTAGTGAAGCTTGCTCGGCTGGATAAATCTTTTCAATGGCCCGTGTGAACCCATCTAAAACCTCAACATCATCACATGGAGGCACCCTACCATCCCTTGGTGCATACCATTTTGGATTTAGAGCAAAGGCAGCCATATGAAGCGGGGTGTTCATTGTATTCCACCTCGCGTCACAATGGGCCTAATGTGTTGCTCATATAAATCCAAAGTGGGGTCCTTTGCCAAAATAACTTGCCTGATCTTCCCAAGCATAGTGTCAAATGTCTCATATATCTCTCCAAGACTAGGAGAGTCTGTATCAGCATATCTAATGACATCTACAATGGGCGAGATAAAGGAGCAAATATATCTGCAAAATGCAAACAAAAAGTTCAAAATAATTAGTTGACAAGTTATTTGACATGTTAGAAACTTCAAAAGTTGGAACATTGGACAATAAAATTAAAATATTAAAATCAGAAATTTAATATGAAAATCAGCCATCTAATATGTCTTACCTCACATTGGCCCACCAATCATCATCGAGGATCTTTTGTTTGATGCTCTTTCCTTGAGTAGAACTTGCATTAGGCCATCTAGTCCACTCAGCATTGACCATCATCAATTGTAGAGGCTCATGCACCTCAACCATCCTCTCCAATAGGATGAAGTATGTGGCATATCTACATTCATTAATTCAATGATTCATTAAAAAATAAAAATTTAAAACAAAATCAGATTATGAATACAAATTGAAAGTGAAACAAAATGAAGTAAATGGCATACCTTGTATCAACAGGTTTGAGAAACTCCTTTGAAAATGTCCTGAAAAGAGCAAGTGAGGTGTGGTGGTTGCAAATGAACATTTGAATTTCTCTAGCTTCTGCCACCGTTTTCTTCACCCAATCCATCTTCCCTATGTCTTTCAATGCATTGTTCAATGCATGAACACAACATGGGGTCCAAAATATGTGCCTGTAAGTACCCTCCACCATCAACCCAGCCGATTTGCACACACGTGCTGAATCGGTGATCACCTGCACCACATTTGCAGCCCCAACCTCCTCTATGGCATCTCTCAAAATGGAAAATTGGAAGTCAGCATCCTTACGTTTCCCTGAACAATCTACGGCTCTAAGAAAATAAGAACCAGCAGGGCATGTGACTATGACATTGATGAGTGGCCGACGTCTACAATCAGTCCACCCATCCATCACTATAGAGCACCCCGTCCTCATCCATGTTTGCCTCATCTCCTCCATTAACACATTAACTTTGGAGTACTCTTTGTCTAGGAGGGTGGTGCGTAGCTTATGATCTCCAGGGGGTACAAATGAAGGACCAACAGCGACTAAGTCTTTCACCATTTGTTTGAAATAAGAGGAACGGGCCACATGAAATGGAATGGCATGGGCAAAAAAGAATTTGGCAATGGAGGATTCAGAGGTTTCTCGTGCTTGGTTTTGAAACATGGACTCAACTAAGGCTGCCTTATCACTACCAATCACCTTCCTCTTTCCTCTTAAGATAACACTACTACCAACCGTGGAAGGACTAGGAGTAGGAGTAGGCATAGATGATTGTGAACTTGGGAAAGAAGGAGACCCAGTTTGAACCCCACCATCACACTCCATTTGAATTGTTTGGCACTCTATAAATAGTGCATCTGTCAATGCAGGACACGTTCTAACTCCATGGCCCACCTCACCCAAAAAATGAGACCTAACTCTAGTGTAGCTGCCCCTAAACTCCTTTTCACAAACATGGCACAACCAAACCCTACTCCCCCCTGAATTTTTTTGTCTTTCACCCATGGCTGTCACAAATTGAAGGAATGGTTTTTTTTTTTTGTCTATTGGGTGTTTTGCATAGTCCTTCATAGTTTTGGTATTGGTTGATGAATGATGGTGTTGGGTAGGGGTTATTTGCTCTCTAGTTTGCCTTCTAACTTGCATTTCAACTTCACTATCACTCCCACCCTCACTGTTGCTCATGTTTTTTGTTTTTAGAATGCAAGTGTTGACTGAAAATGAAAAAAATAAAAAAAAATCAGACTATGTATACTTCATATTTTGCAAAAAAATGAAAAAATAAGAATAGTGAAAGAAAATGCATACCTTTTTGATGGATTTGCACTCCCAACAACACTCTTTCAACCTCCTCTCCTCCTTCAAACAGCTGCTCCTTCTCCTTCAATGGCTGCAATTTTTTTTCTTCTCAAACCCTTGGCTCCCTACACAAACAAAATGAAAATAATGAACTTTTAGAGGCCTTCTTTCATTCATAAGAGAGTAAAACATAGTAGGGCCCACACATGCCACATAGGCAGGGCGTTATTTTTAAATTTTTTGCCTTTTTTTTTGTGTTTAGCTAAAAAAAGGGGATGGTGGCCATCCGGGACAATCGAGACGGCTGGTCGCCCCTGCGTCACTCACCTCTTCCCCGGGGATGTTTTCGAGTTTGGCCGCCCCTTTGGATTTGGGGGCGTCCCGTAACCTGAAATAAAAAAAGAAGAATCGTGAGCTTTGTTCATTGAGGTCAAACAAGAGAGCTGATCTCGAGGGGATTCAATCAATAACCGGACTTTACGTGCGTTTCAAGTTTGTTTTATGGTTTGTTGGGTTTTTAATTTTTTGATTTGGGATTGTTTTTCTTTTGGGCAGATCAGCTCAATGGAGGGCTTACATGTTGTTGATCTCAAATAGTCTGGAATTGCAGTTTATGTTGTTTTTTTGTTTATGTGGTGTTCTTTTTACGGTTTACCTACACAAAGAATAGGTTTTAGATCTGGTTTTGCCTCATTATAAAGGAAAACAGTCTCTGGGGTTGTGACGAATTGGGCACTGGTCTCCATGAACCACGACACGCAATTGTGCATGGATCCCAACGTCATGGAGTCCAAGGTGGTGGTTAGCTCCTGCGGCGATGATGGCCCATTTGGGGCCATTGGTGTCAAGAGACTCAAGAGCGTCATGATGATTGACAATGTGCACGGGATGAAGTGCCTCAATATGAATGCTGTTGAGGATGCCATCGTCCACCTCACTAGGGAGGTTGTGCCAGGCATTATTTCATAAGGGAATTTATTATAAAAATCAAACCGACAAGTTATTTCTCAAGGAGTCCTTTAAAAGTTCACACTAATCAAAAGATCTATTGTTTTGGCAGTTGTGCAATATATATCCACTCTATTGACAAAAGCTTAAGGAACTTGATCCTCTTTGTAGATGAGTACTTGTATTAGCTGTATTGGCAAAATTTCAGGAACTTTTTCAAATTATCAAAGTATTGATGGTTAGTTTCGGGTTATTTATTGCTTATATATTAGTTTATTCGATGTGCAATTAAGGCTAAAACCCTTTATCACAAAGTCTGCTTCAATATTTGGTCAGAATTTCTCAGACTACCAATATTCCAACGGTTCGATTTGTAATAAGCTAATTTTTCATTCTTCGGGTGTGCAATTGGGGCCAGTTGCTTTGGATTATCTAAAATCCTATATTACAAAGTCTGCGGCAATTAGTATTTCGTTTCCCTTCATTTGTCTAAGTTTATTTCATTCTGTACATACATATGGTTTTCTATCGACGTAATCCTTGAACCTCTGTTAGCTGATATTGCTTGCAACTATAAATGAAGTTGTCTGGAGCTATGAGAAACATCCCATAATGATCTTTGATTAAATCATATAAAATCTACTCAAAACGGTGGCATATCTGATCTGATTTGATTTACAAATATCTATACCCATCAATGTGAAATCAATGGCATATCTGATCTAATTCAATTCTACAAATATCTATTTATCAAATCAAATACTTTATTTTATCACCGCACAGGGTCATTGTGTTACAGTGTTTTATTTCTTGAACACTTTGATTTTTTTGTTGGCTTCAATATCTTTGCCTTTGACAGAATCATTTACATCATCCACCTTGTCCTTCATGGTCTAGGATTTTCTAGCTCGTCCGACTTTTTCAAGGGTCATGTTGCTAGAAGAGTGAAAAAATTGTCTGGCCAGGGCGACTCTGTAATCTCTCTGTTTTAAAGTTTTAATTTTTTTCCCTTCTCTCAGTGGCAACATCTCTCAATCTTTGGGTGCCATCTTTCAAACTTTTCAATTTTTTTAATTTTTAGCCTGTTTGGGCAGCTTTCAAGGTTTCTGTTGGAAAGCACTTGTTTCTCTTTTTTGTTATTTTATATTTACAATATATAGCGGTGCTTCCATGACAAGAAAAGGTCCAGCCACAGAGTTGTCTCAATCAGAATGTCTCACGCTGCATTTTTTAAATTCATTGGATTATTTTCTAAAGTGGACTGTGAAACAATTGTATAATAAAATTTTCTTGTAAGAATTAAATATGATAGCATTTACGAGGTAAAATATTTGATATTGTTTTGGATTCATAGCAGCTGTATAACTTTTATATGGCATCAGATCTGGTTTGATTTGCTTTTAATATTTTTCATGCAGCTGGAAAATGCACTCTACTGTAGATCACCGCCCATGCTAAGTATAACTACAAGAGTATTGAACAGAAAAATATAAAACAATTCCACAACAATCTGAATATGGGTAAATTTATGAGTATCAATGATCAACATGAATTTAAGAGGATCTTCAATAATCAGAGGGCTGGTGGACTCTTACTCGATACAAGTCCCCAAAAAGAAATGAAATGCTTATATTCAGCTGGTTGTGGTATTGATCTGCAACCATTTACTCCAAATATTTAGTATGATAAATGTAAAACTAGAGATTGAGTATCGAGAAAACAACTACTTATATCTTGGGATTCTGAAAGCAAATATTTTAATTGATTCTCTTTTGGACGTTTGAACCAAGCTCCCTTTTAACACATTTTTTTGCTTCACCTTTGGCTGAGGCAGAAAGTTTTTGAATGAGATTGTCCCAAGCAGTAGAAAGATAATCTTTTCGTCCCTCCTCAACGACCTCTATCTTTATTATGTTTTCTTTTGAATTCAGTTGAAGGCAAGAGATAGACACCATTTGCCTATGAAAAGATATAGTGCCCCCACAGACTTGAAAATAAATAGTCACTGCGGTTGAATTTTGGAGGAAATCAAATCTGAACCCAAATAAGTTTTAGTTGCTGTTTAATGATAAATTAGTTATCATTTAATGATAAAAACTTTAAAAGCCTTCAAAATTTCAATTATCACATAAAAGTCAGATAAATATTGATTTGACAATTGGAAAGCCAGATAAATATTGATTTGACAATTCTATTTCTATTTGCAGTGTTTTTATCAATTTGATGGAAGCAGGGCTTAAATTTGATGGTTGTATGGCCGTATTTAGTCATTTTAGCTGTAAAATACAATTAAAATTTTAGGAAGACTGTATCACTTGAAAGGCAAAATTTTAGTTAAACTGTCAAAATTTCTATGTAATTATTCCTATATATGTTTTTTCAATCTACATATATTTTTCTTAAAATAGATAACCTTTAATATTTGAAAGGCAACTTCAAATAAATGACCGTCACAAAAAAATTGCTTGACAGGCAGGGTCAACCGTCAAATTTAAGCCCTGGATGGAAGCCTTCTTTTTTCATTTTAATTGCTTTATGTTTTAAATTTGTATACAAATATTTCATAATTAGATAACACTTGATTTATTTAAGGAAAAAACAAAATGGAGGCATTCTATTTCTATTTGGAGTGTTTTTATCAATTTGATGGAAACATTCTTTTTTCATTTCCATCATTTTATGTTTTAAATTTGTAATGCAAATATTTCATAATCAGATAACAGTTGATTTCTTTAAGGAAAAAAACTAGATCGAGACATTCTATTTCCATTTGTAGTGTTTTTATCAATTTGATGGAAACATTCTTTTTTCATTTCCATTGCTTTATGTTTTAAATTTGTATGGAAATATTTCTTTTTTAAGGAAGAAAAATTAGATGGAGACATTCTATTTTTATCAATTTGATGGAAACATTCCTTCTTCATTTTCATCGCTTTATGTTTTAAATTTGTATGCAAATATTTCATAATAGATGACACTTGATTTCTTTAGGGAAAAAAATTAGATTTGTGTACTGAACATATGCAATAAATTTTATAGATAAATAGAGCATACATATTGACAGCATATTCAACAAAGTTTATAGATAAATAGGGCATACATAATGGCAAAAATATGATGCTGATCCAACAGAGAAGAAGACCAAAACAAATAAAAAAACTGCAAGAAATAGAAGTGAGACTATCCAAAACATGATCACACTAAGAGTTGTTGGAAGGAGAGTTGTCATCGTCTGAGCTAAGTTCTTCATCACAAACAAGATTGATGATTTTGAGCACCATTGAATTTCTTTCAGGAACAAGAGGGGGTGCTTGAAAAGAATGCGTAGAGCTTTAAACAGTGATTTGATATTTTGAAGCAAATTTTGATCCATTTGACCTCCATGTGAATTGACAGTACTTTTGTATGCTATTGGACAGTATTTTTTAGGGTTACCGTCATGGCATTATAATTTGATCTCTATTAAATTTTCAATGAGGATTTTTGAGAAAAATCCGCCCACCAGGGATTGGCCATCAAGAGGAACATAATCAAATAGTGCTTGTTGCAATTTATCATCATTGACAATGTGTTCATGAATATGCTTTTTGCAAACCAGACACAGAAGAGAATGACATTGCAATATGTCCATTATGTTACATTCAAAATCCATGACAAGATAATCACCAACAGTAACATATATCGATTCTTCCACAATCTCATAATTAAATTTGAGTACCTTTCTGAGCTTCTCGACAACATACAGACCTGGTTATGTGGGTATCCATTTGGGGAAGTGGACAAGAATTTTGAATTTGACCATCCTTGTTGGAGATTGCCCAGATTGGATCTAGCAAAAAAATCTTAGAAATGAGGGATAGGTGGCACACATGAAGAGTACTCATGAAATCCTGCACAATCCAAAACAAATGTGTTAGCATTAAAAACCTTTTGAGTAGGAATTGTCAACAGTTGAAACTGTGTTGAGGTGTGTCAATGCTAGTAGAGCATCCCTTATGATGGACACAGATGTGAAGGATTAGTTGGCAACAAATTTGTTGAGTTTGCAATTGTACTAAATTTTTGAATTGCCCTTTGAATCTCTTCTCGATTAGCCATGACAAATATTGTTCATTACAATCCAGAACACATCAAACGTTCCCAATGGAACTAAAGATAATTAGGCATTCACTTGAGGGATAATTCATTTATATCCTAATAATTTAGTTTGTAGTAATTGATATTTTTGTCGATTGCCTAGTTTGCTAAAACATTTGCAAGTCAGTTGGCTTCTTTATAGCAATGAGATAATTTGTTTAATGTGATGAATAGAGTTTTATTGTGTTTCCTTTTCATGCATTCGTCTAATTCATGCAAAAAGTGTTGTCCCATCCATGGTTCATTGTAAAATCAAGTTTATTTCTTAAAATAAGAAACATGTGGTGATAACTAATGATAATACATATAAATTTTTAATAAGTAGTTGACAAGGACAAAACATTCATCTCTCCAAAAAACTAATTAGGCCTATAATGTCTCCACTATCTATATTCCTCTTGTTTATCATTGTGAATCTAGATGTTACCAATGGGGATGATGACTCCTCTAAGATTGATTTGGATTTTTAACTAACAAAATGAATAATCAAAATTATTATAATGTGAAAAATAAACTTTATGAAACCCTAGATGACCTAGGGGATGACAACATGTGGTAAACTAATTTCTTAGAATGTCCTCAAGTATATAGGGGACGTTTAGGTAATTTATCTAAATAGGTTAAGAATTCAAGGGAAATTATTTATGACCAAATTATTGCTCAACTAATAATGAATCATGAACATTAATGGACCCAAGCAATAGATGAATAGGTGAATCATGATGATTTATGCTTTGAATTGGATCTATCATACTTGTGTGTGGGATCTTCGAAATAGGAATAATTTTTTACTTGAAGAAGATATAGGTGACTACATCTAAATGAATAAAATTTAAGAGTGGTATAAATTTCTTGACTAGGTATTAGAGGTATATTCTTGTGTATCTTGTATAACAGTTTCTAATAATGGTGGAACATCTAAAACTTCTGAAGGTAGTGAGATTGATTTTTTCATAATTAGCAAGATTGAATCCTCATGAATTTTAAATTTAATGATACACAAGATAGTATTTAGGTTTTCAAGAGGCTGTTTATGATTTTGTTTCATAAAGTTCACTATTGACTAATGACTTTTTGATTGTGTGCATGCAAATGATCAACATGAAATTTATGGTGAAATACTAGCTTTTGGAGGATGCGAGTTCTAGGAATGACACACATCTCTATGTGACATCCACAAAAATAATGAAGTTAATTTATCTTCGGTTGTGCTTTATCTTAAGGTAATTTAAAGGTTAAAACATGTGATAAAGAATGGTGACTATGATTTTCCTCAACTTTAATTTTACATGATAAACATCCCAAACATAATGAATACTATTTAAAATTCAATTCTTTGAGTTCAAGGATGTTCCCACCCACCTATGCACCCGAATAATTCAGTTGGTCCTACTAAATGGTTTGAAACAATAAAGTTGGAGGAATCAGTTGAGTGTTCTTTGCAGGTTTGAATGAGGGTTTCCCAAGTGTGTATCTCTTGTGTACGTTATTACTCTATTGAGATTGTTTTAGATCTATTTTAGTTGCATTATTTCTCTACTCAAATTAAGTATAAACTAATCATATTTTATTTGAAGAAATGTATATATACACATATATTTATAATAAATGAGTGCATGTGTAGGTTAAAATACATATTATGTATTTCAACGTACAATTTTCTTCACCAAAATTCTATTAAACAACATTTATTTTATTAATATATGAATCCTAACATTTGAGATGGAGAAAAATAAAAATAAACTAAGAATGTCTAAAATTTGAAAGATTGTAAAAAATTATTATAGGTGTTAATGATATTTTAATTTGTAAATTAATTTACATATTGAATTCTTATACAAATGAGTTTTTTATAGATGAAAATTCAATTAATTTACAATTCAAATTGGCATAAGCACTTGCAAGAAATGGGTGTACTCTCTAATTGAAAATATAATTTTCTTCATTAATATTCAACTACACAATATTTTATTTGCCTATGTATGAGCCCTAACATTTGAGAAAGATAAAAATACAAATAAACTAAGAAGGTTTAACAGCTAAAAGACATATTAGAAATTTATTACAAGTGCCAATGATAGTTTAATTTGCATATTAAATTCTTGAATTATTTAAAAATGAGTTGTTTGTAGCAAGGAATGCAATTACTTCATAATTTAAATTGTTACTAAAACTTGCAAGAAAAGCGTGCACTCTCTAGTTGAAATACACATTATGTATTTCAACTTGTAATTTTCTTCATCAACATTCAATTACACAATATTTATTTTGCTAATATATATATATCCTTACATTTGAGAAGGAGAAAAATATAAATTTACTATGAAGGTATAAAATTTGAAAGACGTCTTAAAAATTTATTACAAGTTTTAGTGATAGTTTTATTTGGAAATTAATTTGCACATTGAATTTTTAAATAGTTGTTTTTTCATATAGATCTAAACAAAAATGGGATTAAAGGGCTTGAACACTATGTAATAAAATAGCTAAGAAGACAAATATAATAATTCTCATGAGGTGTGAGATAAAGTTCCACAAAACTTAAAACAACATAAATAGCCTTAAACTAGGACCAATAAAAAAAGAGGTACAATAGGGAAATAACCCAAAAACACAAATATAACATAACAAATAGAAAAAACTAGGGGTCTACTAGTCTCTAAAGACTACTAGCTTCTTGCCATTTTGTGTTGAGAAATTTTAGTTTCTCCATGAAGGAAACTCCTAAGAAGCCTTTCTCTTATCATAAAATTTATCCTTTTGTTCATTGGCATCCAACTCAATGATCCTTGTCTTGATTCTCTTGGTTGGACCTTCTTGAACATCAAATTTTCATTTTTGCAATTCATGTTGGTGTAATTAAATATTTAATTACACTTTATTAAGTAAATACTTATGCCTTAATTAGGTTTCCCTTTTAGGGTTTTGACCTTTCTATATAAAATCAAGTTATCTCATGTAATTCATTCATTCACAAATATTATTTGCATCATTATTATGCAAATTTCTCTTGCATGTCTTATTTTCTCCTTGTAGAAGGCTAATCATAGGTTTTGCAGATGATCTTGGTTTTATAGAGTTTATTGGAAACTCTAATATGGTATCAGAGCACCAAATCTGCAAGCCCCTTCTCAGATATGAGAGAAATTCAACCATGAGAATGTTTGGGCGTCTTTGAAGAGATCAAGCCTTGAGCTTTTCTTTGGTGCATCCTGGAGAAAAATCAACCTCACCATCATGATCAAGAGGCTAAAGAAGAAAATTTTGACATAAAATTTGACCACTTTTGGTGACAGAGGTTCTACAGGAAAATTTCTTTTGCCCAAAGGCCTTGGTAGGAACCCTATACGACGTTTGTACGACACTTTAAAAAAAAATAAAAAAATATATTGCACTAAACATGTTTAAAAATACCATGTCGCCCCTATGGGTGGCACCACCACCTCCAAACATCGCCCATTCCCTAAGCCCCCACAAACTTTACAAATCGGGTAAATCAGGGATAAATTGAGTGTATGATCTCCCTTTTTTTGCAAACTTTACATCGTCGGAAAGGTGGTTCCGAGCCCGATCTTGTGGTGTGGGTATTTTTTCTAGTTTTTTCTCCTAATTTATTTTACATGCCTCTGAAGTTAGATCAAGTTGTTTGCACTCAGGAGGCCATAACTTTTGATTGGAATATCAAATTTTCGTGGTTCAAGCAACGTTGGAAAGATGATTATGTCCTCTACATAGATCTTAGAAATATTTTTTAGAATATTTACTAGCAAATTTTTTATTGGGAAATATCGAACCAACTTCATGGAGGAAGATATGAACATTAATCTGTGCATGCAATCTCTCCTTTTTGCATACTTTATGTTTGCATTTCCTCATTGATTTCTACATGTGTTTCATGTTCTCCTTTATTTTTACATGCTTTATTTTTTCCCCCATTTTGATTTTTAAGGTTATTTTAAAAATTGTTAGTGTTAATCAAACTGCATGATAAAGTTCCAAAATCAAGGGAAATTTCAAGGTATTGTAATAATGAACTTCAATAAAGTTCCATTATAGGGGGATTGCATGCATAAGATTCGAGTCTTTTTTCAACATGATATAATAATAATTGGATTAGATTGTAGTCACATGACATGCACTGTGATCCCATTTTCATCTTGGTGACAACTCACATGATTTGTATTTAGATTTTGTAGTTTCTCTTAGCCACATCTTGCTCACGACTTGACACATTTTGGTTCACATCAATTCATATCTCAGATTGAGAACCTATGGTTAATGATCCTAAATCTTGCATCTAATTCAGATCGGTTCACATCTCAGTTTGAGGTCCATTCATTATGACTAATGTTCCTAAATCTTCATGGTACT
>VDFB02322221.1:0-14141 GCA_007258455.2 Sequoia sempervirens | reverse complement strand
TGTCACATTGTGAGATACAAGACATGGATCAAGAGTTATTTGAAAACAAGAGTGAAATAACTTTCCCCCAATGTCTAGCAATGTTTCATAGCTTAAATGGACATGTATATGTGAAGAGTTTGACAAAGGTTTAGCATGCTAGATATAGGCTATGGGACTTCATGAGATAAAATGGTAAAGATCCTATCAAGAGTTTTGCATGAGTAGAGTTGAAGTATACGTCGAGTCTTTGTCAAGACCAAGATAAAATGGAATATTTGGATAAATCTGGATTGGATGGATGGAGGGAACATTGGATTTATCATAACAAGGATGGGATGCTTCTGTCTAAGAAGGATCATACAGACACTCAATTCTACTCATGACACCTATTTGCTAGGTCTTCATCATAGTACTTGCCCAAAGCACCACTATAGTGGTTTTCACTGAAGGATGATTTTTATTTTTACTATTTTTTGGATTTTTTTGAAAATTTTACCCTCATGTTGAACCACCTTGTGGTACTAATGTAGAGGCCACTTTCATAATGTGCCAATTATTTCCAACTTGAAGAAGCTGGTATGCTGAGATATAAGCACTTGAATGCAACTTTTGGGAACTCTAATCTGCCTTGTCAGTATTGAAATTAACCTTGTTTATGTGTGCACATCGCGATAGAGTGCCTTCAAAATCTTTATGATGAAGAGTAGCTGGCAACACACGGTCAATGAAAGAATTGGATATCATGAATGGAGTGTACGATGTCATGCATGAAGGAAGATGAGATGTATTGGTCAATGGTTTGGAACCTTTGACTCTCCAAACTTGGGAAGATGAGCAATGATGGGTGGGAATGGAGGTTTTTGTGGAATTAGGACCAACCAATGGATATACTTCATTGCTTGAGAAGTCTACTTTTGTATTTGAGGACGCTTTTGATGGATATATTTCCCTTTTTTATTTTTCCCCATAGTTTCTTTGACTAATGGAGTTTTTGAGGGATGTTTTTCTTTATTTTTCTTTGGTATCCATTTGTATTTGCTTTGTCCTTTTTGCTTTACTACTTCATTTTATTTGATGATATTCTCTTTTCTTTGATAGGAATCTTTCTTTTTATGTTGGTCCCAATTTGTGTATGAGATGATGGTTGGATGACGATTCATGATATGACTAGTTGTAGTGTTGATAGTATTTTCCCCGTAAGGATCCTTCGTGCCCCATATGTTGATGTTTGTTGTATACTAGATTTCCCCTAGTGTTGTGAAGGTATCCAAATAATACCTAATCCTTTTCCCTAATAATGTATCTTCTCATCCATAGCCACTGAATATGCCTTGTCGTGAACACATGATATTGTTATGGGTTCCTTCTATTCAGGAATATGAATGGTTTACTCTAATTCTATGACATTGTTATTTGTTGATACATCTTCAAAAGATGCCAGTGTTGATTCAAAAGATGCCGATGATGCACAATCACTATAAGAATCAAGAATCTTTACCTTCGTTTACTCTTGTGTAGGAATATCAAGAGTGGTAGACTCTTGTTTTGGATGAAGAAATTTTATATGTCCATCAGAAAGAAATGTCTCAGGGGTGATATTGGGGACATCTTTGGAGTTTAAAATGGTTTAGAAGATGTCCCTCATCTCTTGGTGAAATTTTTGGGATAGAGGTTATTGATCCCGACTCAATTCAGAGTAAATTTCATTATCTTCAAGAGCCTCCTCTTTACATGATCCTTGGGTGAATGATATATCATCGGTAAAAGGCTCTTCACAATTATTGGTAGGTATGGGTGAAATAAGGGATATTTATTTCTTTTTTAGAACTTCTTGAACATGCCCAATCATGAAGCCATATGTGGGAGAGATATCACATTCTGATACCCACTTGATGTCATTACGGTATGACATATTGCTAAACACTGTTGATGGGTTTAGACATTATTTTAAAATAGTATCTTGATGCCTATCTGATTCCTCATGTTGTGATAAATAAATATGTCCCATCGTGGTATCATTGGTATGGTTTTCATTTTTTGAGGTTGATGCCTTTCCTAAATCTTTTGCTTTTTTATGATTAGGCATAGGGTTTGTGTAAATTTTTAGATTTTCATTCCCATATTTTTTATCAACATAAATGTCTCCTTGTTCAATAAGATCTTCTATTAGATGTTTGAGTCAAACAATCTTGTGTGTTATGACCTTTGTATCAGTGAAATTCACAAAAATGATTGTCTCTATAGCTATGAGGTTTGACTTGTGGCTCTTGATAGTTCAAGAAATATGGGAGTGTGATAAGGTTAGACTGTATCAATTGCTTCAACACATCCTCCATAGGTTCCCCTAAGGGAGCGAATTGTCGCTTGGGAGCACTATTTTTTCTTTGTGGTACATGTTGAGTGTTTGTAGCATTTATCATTGGTTGATTGTTTGGTGGTTGTGCGTATAGTTGTTGTGTGTTCATGGGTTGGGTTTTTTTTGCCTAGAAGTTAAGGCCACCTTTGCATCAACAACACCATCACTAGTAACATTTTTGTTCTTGGTCGAAAAGTGGGGCTTGTCATTAGAACTAGTGTATGGGTGATTGTCTTTATACACTTGTGTGTTTCCCTATGAGATTAGAGCTCACTTGATGTTGAGGGCCCTATGGAAAAGTTCATAATAAGTTGTGATACATTGCATCTTCAAGTGGAAGGATACACTACGAAAAATCCCTATGATTATCTTCCTTTTTTGCTTCCACCCACTATTTTAATGTATTTTTCTCTAATTTTTTTAAAAAGTCGGCACTATTTATCAGGATGGCACTATTTTTGGCATTTTTTGCGCTGATCAAAACAAGTAGGCACTAATTAGCGCCTGATTTAGCGTTGGATTTAGCATTGGGTTTAGCACTGCGTTTAACATTAGGTTTAGCATAGGTTTAGCGCCAGATTTAGCGCCAGGTTTAGCACCGAGTTTAGCGCTGGGTTTAGCGCTAGGTTTAGCGTCAGGTTTAGTGCTGTATTTAGCACCAAGAAGGCACTAAATTAGGTGCTAATTAGCACCCGGTTTAGCATCGGGTTTAGCATCAAGTTTAGTGTCGGGTTTAGCATCAGGTTTAGCACTAGATTTAGCACCAAATTTAGTGTCGAATTTAGCGCCTAATTGTTTTGATCTAGCAAGGATCAAGGGTTAAGGGATTAGGGGTGTTAGAACAAAAAATCCTTCCCCAATATTCACCGGCCTTCAATTGCTTGCCTACATTTCACTTGCATCAAAAGATCCCTCAACCCTCAACCCTAATCCTTCAACCCTCAACCGTCAACCTTAAACCCTAAACCCTCAACCCCTATACCCTCTACCCTATACATTGGACCATCAACCCTAATCCTTCAACTATATACCCTCAAACCTATACCCTAAACCCTCTACCCTCAACCCTAATCCCTCAACCCTATACCCTCAACCCAACACCCTAAATCATCAACCCTATAGGTCCTCAACTCTATACCCTTAATTCTCAACCCTCTACCCTATATATTGGATCCTCAACCCCCATATATCTCTGCCCCTCCCTCCTGATCTTCTCTCCTTGTCTCTATCTCACTTCTCCCTCCATCCCTTGATCCATACATCGACCCTCCCTCTCTACCCTAATCCATCAACCCTAAACCATCAACCCTTAAACCCTTAAACACTCAACCCTAAAACCTCAACGTCCCTCAAACCTTAAACCCTAAACCCTTAAACCGGCCTCTACCCTCTACCCTCAACCCAATACCCTCTACCCTCAACCCTTAAACCCAAGTAAACTCTCTATCCTAATCCCTCAACCTCAAGGCTAATGCAAGAAGTTGGGTACACAAAAAACTCAAAAAGTGGAAATGTTTTTGCTATTTTTCAGAATTTGTCACACTTAGACTAAAAATTTGAGGCACTTACACAATGACTATTAAAAAAAGTCAGTAATATGAAATTTTGAATTTTAAATCTAGTTTCCAAATATGTAAATTATTCAAATACCCATATTATAGAAATTAAATTTTGATAGGGATCTATAAAAACCACTTTTTAAAAGTCCCTTTTTTTTACCATACCAACCACGTGTACAGACACCACTTTTTGACCCAAATAAAAGTATATTTTTCTAATTAATTTTTGGGAAAGAGAGATAACAACATGAATTTTGGTTTGGAAATATTTTTGCAATTTTTGGTTGAATATTTTTTTTTTATTAAATTTATATTGGCCTTAATTGCTGTTTTTAAAAATCAATGTGTACGGACAACATAATTGGACCTAAACTAAACATTTTTTGACTCTTTTTTTTTTCATTGTGTAGATAATTGTCTGAAGTTTGATCCCATATAATTTTTTTTACAAAAAACTTAACCAAAAAAAAGATATTAAAAAATTAAAAAAGTCTAATATTTCAAGTTTAAGGATTAGTTTGCTTAGAAATTAATTAAAAAATAGCAAACATTATCCAATATTAATAAAAATTATATATTTAGAAAGTAGACATTGTGTTCTCTAATGGGTTTTAATTTTATAGATTGATTCAGAAAAGAAGTCCATCAGACATGTTATCAAATTTGGAAATTTTTCTTCAATTTTCCTTAGTTTTGTAGTTGCAAGTCAAAGGCTAAGGCTCGGATTGCCAAGCCTTTCCCAAGCCTAAAACCAGGGCTAGATGTGGTGTGGGAATTCAACTTTTAAAAAATGTGTACGCGTTATTTAAATAAAATGCGTACGCATTATATATTTACATGTTGGGTAAAGATAACATGTACGCGTTATGAAACATGTATGCGTTCCTTGAACATAATGCGTATGTGTTTTATAATGCATACGCATTTCTAATATAGCCATTTTTTCTTAATTTAAAAAATACTGGTAAAACATGATTTTCCTACAACATTCTTTTTCTGCAGTACGGTCCGAAAGTGTCATTTTCTTCGTTTTTTATTGCAAATTTGTTTTGTGTAGGGCATATTCTATTCAAATTGTTGGAAGAGACAAAGTGCAGGTTGAATTTTCTAAAGTAGAATCAAGTTTAAATTTTCTGAAGTAGAATCAAGTAGAAAAACATTTTAGAAGAATATTTTGAAAAATAGAATTTTTGGATGTACTCATGATGTTTTTGTACTTTAGAGTTTATAGAAAAAATGATCTTCATAGTACATAGTTTAATTTGAATATTTGAAGGAGGTGGCAATTTGAAATAGGTTTTTTGAATTATTTGTTTTGTCATCAAAAAGGGTTTGGTAACCATGGGTGATAAGAAAAGGAAAAAAAAAATGTAGAAAGTTAATGACACCCGAAGAAATTCAAGCAAATAAAGATAAGGAGGCAAAAAGACAAAGGGAAAGGAGAGAAATGATTTGTCAAATGAAAGATTTGGAAGCAACTAGTTCCAAGAATGTTCAATAGGAAGCCATGAATGATGAAATGAATGTAAATGATGCAAATGTGGAGATGGTGAATATGGAAGAAAATGCAATTACGGAGACAAACCCAATTATGCCTTCAACCTCAACGTTGAATGATATGCAAACAACTTCAGGTATGTCTTCAAATCCACCTTCCAATGATATGGAAAATGCACCTATTCAAACAATCTATCCAGGTATGTGTTCAAACCCAAGTTTTTATAATATTGATATTGTTTGTTTAGATGAAGTTGGATACACCATTGATGAGATCAATAATATTAGGGTTGAAACAATGTAGAAACAAAAAATGATGAAATTATATTGTATGAGAATGCAAACGAGAATGAAATCCCTAATATTGATGAAAATGAGAATGAAATCCCTCATATTGATGAAAATGATAATGAAATCCCTTTTACATTTGAAAATGAAAATGAAACCCCTTGTGTGAATGAAAATGAAACTCCTATGGATGAAGGTGAAAATGCTTTTTTTACAATTGAAACAGATATGCTAGATAACCTTCATGGTAAAGTTTCTTCGAGACAAATTAGAAATTATGGAAATAAAATATATAAAATGTTTTTTTATAGAAAGAAATTAGGATTCCAATGTCAACTCATGGTGCAATTGATGAGAATGTTGAAAATGAGAAAAGTGATGAAAAAATTAGGTGTTTTTGTAAAACGAAAAAAGAAAGATGATTCAATAGAACAAGTCATTTCTATTGTTGCTAATGCTATTGATGTTATTGGTAAGAAAATTTGATCGAAAGATAAGAATGTGGCTCATCATGCAATAACAACTGCTCTAGTTGATAAAACAACTTCAAATAAAAGAATGTTAAGTAAGATTAGTAAATGTGTAAAAGTAAATCCTAGAATTTTGATAAGAGTTGCTAAAAGAAGAGAAAGTATTGAAAAGGATCCTATTAATCAATGTTGGAGTTTTAGTGGTAGACTCCCAAGATCAAACATGAAGTTAACTAATGAAATTAAATCTTTAATCGATAAATTTTGGCATGATAATACAAGAGTATCACCTAACATTAGAGATGTCTTAAAATTAAGCGTGGTTCCAAAATTCTAACCTCATCCAAAGCATCTCTTAGATATGACTCAAACCAAATTATATAAAAAAATTTAGATCCAATTCATTAATACTGAATATTAACATAAGTCAAAAGATCATTTGAAAAGTGTAAACCTTGGTATAAAAAGAATTAATAAGCAACAGCCCTTTGTTGTTGTAAGACTCATGTACAATTTCGTTATTATTATGATATATTTCAATATATACAATGCACTTTGCATGCTAACCAAATTATGTAGGACATTTGTGGCATTAATATGCCACCTGAAAGAATCAAAGATTTTATAGCAGGTTTGTTTTGTGATCCCTCTTTAAATGAAAACTCAATTTTTTTAAAAGCATGCATTTCTGGAGAATGCGATAGATGTGGTAACTTTTCATTATTAGGAGAATGTATGCATGAAAGTAGTTTAGATGAATTTGGACAACAATTAGTGGATGTAAAAAAATTTAAAAATGTTGAGTATTCTTTAAAAGATGGAAAAAATGGAAAACGTGTTGAGCTAATTGTGGAAAAAATTAGTGTGCATGCTTTTATTAATGAATTTAAAGATAAGTTTGTACCTAAATATGTTCAACACTCTCATAATGCTCATTGGCTTGATAATCAATTTTGTTTATGTAAAAACACATTCCCAATTGGAAGTATATTATCAGTTGTTGATTTTGCTGAAAATTATACTTTTGCTCCACAAGAAGAAATTCAATCATAGTATTATAATTCAATGCAAGTAGCTCTATTTGTTCACATTGTTTATAGACATGCAGAAGATAGTACAGAAGATAATAGAAATTTTTTGAGAGAGTACCATTTTTATGTAAGTGATAATCGATTACATTTATCTAAGTTTGTACAATATTGTTTTGATATATTTTATAAAAATTTAAAAGAGAGGAATTCAAATGCTAGAACATCTCATATGGTCAGATAATTGCACAAGTCAATTCAAAAATGCTAGAATGTTTTATTGGTTATGTAGAGTTCATAAGGAAAATAATATCCAACACATATGAAGTTTTTTTGAAGCTGGTCATGGTAAGGGAGAACACGATGGAGTAGGTGCATGTGTGAAAAGAGCTCTTTCTAGAGAGCAACTAAAATTTGAGGATGCCGCTGGAATTTAGGAGATGCATGTGCAATTGTAGATTGGTGCAATACCAAATTATCTACAA
This sequence comes from Sequoia sempervirens, assembly GCA_007258455.2. NCBI lineage: Eukaryota > Viridiplantae > Streptophyta > Pinopsida > Cupressales > Cupressaceae > Sequoia > Sequoia sempervirens. The sequence continues at coordinate 6,476 of VDFB02322221.1, read as the reverse complement.
GAACAAGTGAGAGCTCAATAATCTGATGTTTCTTTGGTTAGTTGGAAGAAAATGATATTTTTTCTCGACAAGATTGTGAAACAATTAATGGATCTACAAAATGGCATTTGTTTATTAATGGATCCACACAAATTATTTACTATATATTGGTTCAAGTACATGTCCAAAAGGTGAGCCCAAATCTACAACACTCGACATATGCACACTTATTGAATTAATATTATATTATATATATATAATTTGATGTTATTATTTACATGAATTTTTCATATTTCAAACTTGAATTAAATTTAAGTTCAAAAGATGAACATACCTATGTAGGACGATCCTCAGAATATAGTAAATTTAGGTATGACCCCGTCCCAGATGCATGTGCATCACCTGAAGTGGATGTCTGAGTATCCCTATAGCCCGAGCCTCCATGCTCTCTATTGGCCACTTCAGTGGCCGCGTGTGTAGTCTGTTGAGTGAGATGTCCTGAAAGTGAACTCAATGCTCCTAATGTTGATAACATGGTTTGTTGTTGAAATGCAATGAGAACACCAAGAGAAGGAGGAGGAACAATAGGAGCAATTGGAGCATCGCCGGGCCGATGATCACACGGCTCAGCCCATGTTAAAAGGAATGCCACACCCAACTCCCTGAAATGAACTCATATCAAAATAGTTGAGTTTTTTACCCAACTCAAACTCAGCCCATAACTTTCTTAAAAAGTATAAGGGCACCTCACTGTTGCCATGTGGTGGACTATCAAACACCATCCACCATCTGTCACAAAAATGCACAGCTATCTGCAAGTGCCTACACCATAAAATTGAAATTCATTTTTTTGTGGGTGGAATGGGTTGGTTTGTTTGGGGATTAATAAAATATTGGCACATGACTTGTTTGGTAATTTTTAGGTCATTGATTTCTCTATATGACAATCCATCCACATAGAATTGTCTCCTCTCTTCTCTCCATTGATGGAACCTAACTAGGTCCACATCAATAGATCGAACATAATCGACAATAGTTTGCATCGTAGATGAAAACCGTGCGAGATGGGGAGGGAATCTAGGCTCATTTTTTATGAGATCTATATTTCCTTGAATGACAATGAGGTTTGCTTAGATATTCTCTCTTAATTGATCTTCATCAACTACAAGAGGGGGTGGGTGGTTAGGCGGTGGAGAATGTGGAGGTGTGTTAGGGTTACGTTCATGTGGTGGATTGGGATGTATGGGATCTATAGGAATTTCTTGATTGGGCATAAAATCCTCTAAATTAAACAATGGATCCATGTGAGCAATGATATGGCAACTAAATGTTAAACAATTAAAAATATATATATCAACAAACTAATTAAATAATGCACATAATTTGAAAGTTATTTAAAAATCACATTGAACATGCACAAATTCAAAATATATTTCATTTGAAGACCATTTGATTTATAACATTATAAAATCTATAACATTAAAAATTCATAGCATGCACACACATTAAATTGAGTCCAATGTGGGGTTGTTAATATGAAGGGTAGATTTATGAAATTATGGGGTTTTATTAAAATTTATTTAATCTCATTCATTATTTTCAAATAATACTAAAGATAAGAATGAAAAATTAATAGAAGATATTGAAAGCGGCCAAGGACATATGCTAGTGACCCACTGGGCAATGTACAAAATATAAAAAAGATGAGGATCGAGTTTATTCCACCAAATTTATCCTCTTAAGAATCAAGTGCCAAATTCCCAAGACATCGATTTACGATTTAGGTACAGGATGGCTTAAGGGGTCTATGTAGTAAGGTCCTAGGACAAAATGGTCCATGACTTAAGGGAATAAAATTTGTTGGAGTTGCCTAAGGCAACCAAATTTCATTTTAAGGTCCTACAACAAAATGAATACATGTATTAATCAAGTATGACATAGAATTTAATTAAATCCAAGGACATAAATTGATTTATCTAAATTTTCAAATTTCATGATAAGAGACAGAAGTTCTCTATAGTGGGAAAAAGTAGTTAAAAAGAAATTATAAGTTTAACACTAACATTAAAATTTATAATCTCATTCATTATTTTCAAAGAATACCAAAGATAAGAATGAAAATTAATAGAATACATTTAAAGGACACATAGATATATGCTAGTGACCTAATTGCAAATGGTACAAAATAAACAAAGATGAGCTTGAGCTCTATTCACCAAATTTTGAGAACTTTGGATCCCCTTACAGTCATATTAGGACCCTTAAGACATCGACATTTAGGGTGATAGGGATGGCTTAAGGGGATCTATATCTAGTAAGGTGGACTAGGGAAAATGTTCCATGGCTTAAGAGAATAAAATTTGGTGGAGTTGTCTAAGGCAACCAAATTTAATTTTAAGGTCCTACAACAAAATGAATGCTAAATTAGGGTTTAGGGTTTAGATTTAGAGATTTGATGACATGAAACATATAGAAGACACATGAATAAATTTTTACAAGCAAATGAGAAACTCTACCACCTAAACTTAGTGCTTTGAATAAATTATGTGACATTCTAGGAATAGCTTCAATATATCAACAACTAGGAATTTTAGATTTCAATTATAAGTTGTTGAGTTATGATGGATTTTGAACCTATTTGGACCTCTAAGCACTCTTGGATGATTTAAAAAGGAAGAGGAGATCTAAACCCTAAACCCTAAACCCTAAACCCTAGACCCAATTTTTTTCTAATCATATATTTTTTGAAACTTTTCTATGACATAGACTCTTCCTTTGAATATTTATATAAATTCTAGACGTGCATGGATTTTCAAATAAAGAACCTAACTGCCACTAAGTGAGGAATCAATTGATCAATTCAATGAATAAATAATCTTAGAAAATAAACCTTTGGTTATAGAATTGAAAGGCAACTGAATTTAATTTTAAGGTCCTACAACAAAATGAATTCTAAATTAGGGTTTAGGGTTTAGATTTAGAGATTTGATGACATGAAAACATATAGAAGACACATGAATAAATTTTTACAAGTAAATGAGAAACCCTACCACCTAAACTTAGTGCTTTGAATAAAATATGTGACATTCTAGGAATAGCTTCAATATATCAACAATTAGGAATTTTAGATTTCAATTATAAGTAAGTTGTTGAGTTATGATGGATTTTGAACCTATTTGGACCTCTAAGCACTCTTAGATGATTTAAATAAATTAGATTACACACAACCTATAGATCTTATGAATAACATCCTATAAATTAAGGCTTAAATATGATCATAATGTATCCTTACATAATTCACAAAGGATATCATCCAAAGAAGAGAAATGGGTAGAAATCATTCATGCTTCACATTTTAATATTTATTTGATTTAATAACATTTATGTGTCTAGCTCTATCCATATTGCACATAGTCTATCTATTAACAAGTATGACTTGCATTTCTATGTTTTTTTAAGAGAATACATCATACACTATATAAGCTAACAACATTGATATAGAGTGATTACATGCTCATATCAACTAGCATCATGATATATGAACTTATTAAATCAAGCACATAGTTTCACATGAGGCACATTATTTTACTTCATTGGTACACTTTCTCAAGTTAAATTATACAATCATGAAGTTTTCTGAGATAAAATTAGCTATCAAATTTATATTAAATGTGAACATATTATAATTAAATCAATTTGTTGGTTAATATATAGATCTATGCATTGATTGTTTGTACCTCCTTTATTAGTCAATTATGAATTTCATTGGTAGTTGTGTGGATCACCAACAACATACCAAAGTGTACCTAACCTATGGACTATAATTTGTGATCCCTCCCTACATGTTATGTCATCAAATCTTACTACACATCCTTATTTTACCTCTTATATTATATCACATGCCCCTAATATTGAACTTTTCATCACTTCTACCCTAAATAAACTAAGAACCATGAGTGAGAGTAAAAATCATACAAAGAAGGTTATGTCAAATATAAAATGTAATCTAAACCTCCTTGAGGAGCCCTAATTTAGGGTTTTAGGTTTACGTTTTAGGGTAAATAGCCCATTTTAGGTTTACGTAAATTAGGGTAAATAGGGTTTTAGGTTTACGTTTTAGGGTTTAGGTCCAAGGATTAACCTATGTAAATTAGTTTTTAGGGACCTATGTAAATTTTGTAACCTAGGGTTTCTAGGGTTTTGAAATTTCTAAGTTTTAAATGTGTTCAATTTAGGTTTATTTTTTATGGTTTTCAATTTAAAATTTAAATTTGTTTGTTTCATTGATGTTTTTAGTTTTTTAAATGTAATTAAAAACTATAAAACATTGAACTAAAACACACTAAACAAACAAAAATTGAATACTAATTAAAAAACAAAAAAAAGATATAAAGCAAAAAAAATGAAGAATTCAACCAACCTGGAGGTCGATGAGGTCGCTAGTGTCGATGGGAGGAGGTGGCAGTCAAAATTTTGTTCACTTAAGGTCTTTAAAACACATATGTGCTCTCCTTTGTTCTTCTCAGACTCGGATTAGAATGGTGAAAAATGAATTACAGTTGTTTATTTAAAAAATAAATACTTTCACAAAACGCATACGCATTCATAACACGTATGCATTTTAGGTTTGCATACCCGAGTCTAAACGTATACGCGTTCGGATCCAAGCTCGGGTACCTGATCCGTAAAGTGTATGCGTTTCTTCGAGAACGCATACGCGTTCCTTGCAAAACTTTTTTTCCCAAAATTTCCCCTCTTCATGTACCCAACTTCTTGCTTTTACTCCTCAACCCTTTATCCCCCAACCCTTTAATCCTCAACCCTCTATCCTCTACCCTCTACCCTCAACCCCTATACCCTCTACCCTATACATTGGACCCTCAACCCTATACCCTTGGTGTGACTGCAAGGGCATAAAAATTCAACTATATCCCTTTTGTACATTTTATGGCATAATAGACCTCATTTCTACATTCAATCATCTATAAATTTTCCCATGTTTAAGATTTTTGAGTAAAAAATAAAAAAATGTTTTAAAAGGATAATATTAAGATAATAGTATGATCTTAAATTTGAGAATTAATAGCATTTGAATTAAATGGAATTTTTATCTTCTTTTCAATTAAAAATTTTAATATTTAATTTGTAACATATTATAAAATAAATAAATAATAATAAAATTTATATGTTGAATATTAATCATTATTTAGAATTTATTTTTCATAGAAATAATATGAATGGTTTGGAAGAAATGCAAGAGGCAGATCTATTTTAATTAAAAAAAATCTTAGGGTGCAAGGAATCTAATGTAATATCACAATTACACATTTTTTAAAAATTATGATAATTAAAATCATAATTTAATGATTAAATTATATATTTAATTCATATTCATTTTAGTTTTATTTAAATCATAGTAACGAGACTTGGACTCGACTCGAACTTGGCTAGGATGACTCAACTCGAGACTTGGGATTCGGTGCCTGGACTCAACGTAGACTCGACAAAATGAAAAAAACACTAGAAATTTAGATATTTTTAAGGATTTAAAACTTGTTTCAAGCACACTTTATTGAATAAACCTTAAAGACACAATGACACCATTAAATAGAAGCAAATTTGATCACATACACAAGTATACATCAATCACATAAGTATAAAATACACAAATTGTAGTTGAGCTACTCAAGGAAACAATACACTTAGATATATAGTCAAAGACTCGAATGTATACAAAATCATCTAATATGAAATCCATGACATCAAATATTCCATGTAGTACCCTCCACTTTCTATGTGATGTTATTTGTTAGCATGTTTTCACTTTGTTAGACCTTGGTACTTTGTTTTGATGTATTGATCACTGACATTAGAGTGATGGTGGATTTATTTTGTGATGTGATGATACATTGTATGGTGGTAATTATTTTGACATGCTTTATGTTAGCATAGATGTTTAATTCTAGATGTTATTGCTATATATATATATATATGGTAGATTAACTGTTATTTAATTTGTTAGTTTGATGTGATGTGTATTGGTGTGGAGAACGGAGTTGCATCACTCGCTTGCGAGTGCCCTATGACTTCCGTGATTTTCTCCGCACGGTGTGTTTGATTAATGGATTATATGTATGTATGTATGTTATTTGTTTGATTGCAGGATTGCAGGTACATGACACCAACTCCACCTGGTTTCTCAGGTCTGAGCGTGTCAAAACTCAACGGAAATGTTGATTGGAAGGTAGTAATAAGGTTTTTCCTAGTCTAGTCTCAAACCCAGTCACAGTATGTCGTCAGTTTAAGTCTAGTGTCTTTGGTTGTCTTGTTTGTGTCTGTTTGGATTATTTATTATGAAGGCGAATTTTGTTAAATTAATGTAAGATTAATGTTCTTTTAATTTGATGTTTATTTAATTAATTTTAAATGTTGAAAATAAAGCTTTACATTTTAATTAATTAATTAATTAGTTTATTTGGTTAAGTAATTTATTCATT